>PNEQ01027038.1:0-39141 GCA_003012365.1 Medauroidea extradentata
AAATGTGGTAATCGAAACTAATTAACTTTTACTATTTCAAGATACATGCAATCAGTAAAAATATTGCAGTAAATTATATGTTATGTATAAATGTGGTAATCGAAACTAATTAACTTTTACTATTTCAAGATACATGCAATCAGTAAAAATATTGCAGTAAATTATATGTTATGTATAAATGTGGTAATCGAAACTAATTTACCTTTACTAGTTCAATAAGATACATGCAATCAGTAAAAATATTGCAGTAAATTATATGTTATGTATAAATGTGGTAATCGAAACTAATTTACTTTTACTAGTTCAATAAGATACATGCAATCAGTAAAAATATTGCAGTAAATTATAATTTTTTAAATAAATGTGGTTACAATACTAATTAACTTTCCCTGGTGCAATAAGACACGCGATCAATGAATAAAAGTCGTATCAATAGAAATATTGCGGCAAAATCAGGATGATCTTTATTTAACGAAAATGTTTTTCTTCGTACAATTTATAACGTAAATTTATTACATAATAAATCTCTTCTTTATTTTGTTACGATAATTACGTCTGCAGAGTATTTAAAAGAAACATAGTTGTCTAAAACGTCGTGGCACAAGTATCATGTGACATATTTTTCCAGGGAAACTGCGTGCATGAAGGCTGCGGTACCTACCAAATCTCGTACCAGCAGACAATGAAGGAATGTACGGGGCTTCAGTATACATGTTGGTCACTGGACTAGCGGAATATTCTCCTCTCTACCGTAGTTGCAGTATAAATGTAGTATGTGGTATACAATGACGTGAATGTCTTGTCAACTGGAGCAGGACAGGAATGTTAGGGACGTAGAAGGACACGTGACTACGGTGCAGAGACAGAGGCCAGATGTTAGCTAGTATGTTGGCTCGTGTCCAGAGGCTCGCGGCACACGGAATGCACGTCGTGTCGACCTCCTGACATAAGGTCCCGCCCACAAACCTCTGAGCCACACCTCCCCTCTCCTACACTATACACTTCACACGTTACTAACACTACACTGCTACAATATTATGTAGTTCAAGTGAGCAGCAGATAACGGAGTAAGAGTGAGTGAGATATCTTAACATCGAGGTCTTAGCACTTGTAGAGAATGACATGCTGCTTGGAGCAGCACCGGAATGAAAGGGCGTGGGAAACCGGGAGATCCCCGAGACAACCCTCCGACCAGCGGCATCGTCCGGCACGATTCACACTTGCGAAAATCCTGGGACCGACCTCGTCGGGAAACGAACCCGGATCGGTGGGGGGTGAGAGGTCTGACCCCTCGGCCACCGCGGACCCAGCAGCTAAAAGACAAATACTCTGGGGCTTGAACATATCGAACAGTAGATATTATAACCTGTAGGTCACCCAACTCGCGAAACATTACTTTCTTGATTTATAACGTGAAGAGATTTTTATATGAGGTGAGTATGGAGCAGCGTCGGAGTGATGGAGCGGGAGAAACGTGTGATCCCCGAGAAAACCCGCCGACCAGCCGCATCGTCCGGCTCGATTCACACTTGCGAAAATTCCGAGACCACGCCTTGTTGGAGGCTCTAGCCAATCCCGGCCTCTTTAGGAAATTGAATTTTTGTTTATCCAGCTTTGAAGTATACGAATTGCCAGATGACAATGTCATCCCCACCAGGCTAATTTTGTGCACAACAAATTAAACACAGGTACGTAGACAAGGTTTTCTGTACTTATTTAAATTTTTCCGTTATATCGTATAGGCTATACCATGCTTGACTACGAACAGGTAAACGTGTTCGCAGACTTATTTAATTAGACAGTCGTTTACACGACATCCCAAGATGTTTCGAGTCAATAATAAACCTCCGGCTCCGAGGGACGTGGTAGGGACTGGTAAAGGTAAGAGCGACAGCCAATGAAACAGCGACAGTTTACAAGCATATAAAGTAAAATATACCGCGAAGTAACATTGTTCACATGCAATACTGGTTCACGGGTCCGGTGATTTAGCGAATTCATTTGAGAAAACATTATATTTCAAAAGCAATCTCCTGTACTGGTTTTATACTTTCGCGATTGTGTCAGTGTTGCTTATATTCTTCCTTGAGGACTATGAACCAATAACGAACCCGCATAAACACTTCACTATTGTGTCACTGGAGCAGCAGACAATATACAAGTATCTGAGTACATATATATACAGTACTGTGCAGTCCAGCCTGCTGGTTGTTGAACCCGTCATATTTCCGGCTCTCTAGTGACGGTGTTTCGTAGAATATAGCCACTTCTGGCTTAAGTGGCCCGCCTCGTGGCACATGTGTTTGTGTGAGTGAGGTATGGTGCTAAGGGTGACGTCGTATGGGCCATACAACGGTGCGTCGCCTCTACGCTTAAGGCGTGCAGTCTTCGCGAAAAAACTAATTTCCTATGGGACTTTAAGTGGTGACCCTATTGTTTTATTTACGAAATCACTTTACTAAAGTCCAATGCACTACCCTTAAGTGGTTTCACATGTATTCGGCTAGTATATTTTCCGCTATAGCAGCCTGAAAACCCCGTTTTAACCCATTTTGACGTGTCCTAAAAGGTGATTTCTAATACGTGTGTTGTCTTGAAAGTACTTAAGGGCAGTCGTCTGAAGTGTGTGTTCTTTTCGTAGAGAAACGGCTTGAACACACGTGTATTAGTTTCGGTGTAAAACTGTTTCTTCAAACACGCTGCAGTGTAATTTTATGGCAACGAGGCGGGCCCCTTAACGTAATAACTGCGTGATATTTGTTTGCAATTTACAGCTGAATGTATTTGAAGAAAATTCAGTATTATTTTAACCATGCCAGTTATGTTTGATTTAAAAGAAGCTGAGTAAAAAGTTAACTTACGACCCAAGTTGTTTTAAATACAAACCGAACGTACTTACGAAAATGATTGGTTCAGATATTTTTTAATTTGTTAACATATACAACGGGTGATATTGTATAGAAAATGTGTTAGAAACGTTTTCAGAGGGCGTACAATACGGACCATAAAACTAGCAGGATGCAGCAGATAAAACTTGAAATAATTAGTGTGAAAAGGTTGACATGACGAAATAGAGTTAGCGAAAGAGCGTAGCTGGAATGTAAGGAAATGTGTTTGGCAGCGAGGCGAGGACTTGCCTTCTAGAGTAATTGACAGAACACATACGAGAGCATATGTGAGTTAATGTAGTTGGCAGACTGCACAGTTACCCTCCAGCAGAACCCCCCCCCCCCCTCAAACCAAACACTGGGGCAGCTCTCCTGGCACGTGCTGGCGGTATAAAGGTCGGCTTACGATGCAAACATGTACGTAGCAAACGTATGCGTATAGAAATGAAAGTTGGGTTTTCTTACGACTTAGTTTATGGTGATGCATACGTGTCGCGTAGAATTACGTCGTCGATGTAAATACGTGTATGAAATTGTTATATTTTATTTCGTGCCGTAAAGCGTAAGGGTTTCAGCCAATAGGAACGCAGTATACAAGAAAAAAACGTAAATATTTCCGCTCAACGTCACTTCTGTTTTCGTTGCTTAGCAACCAATGTTGTAAATATATCCGGTGAAGAACACAATTGTATTGTTTTACATTCTGATACGTTTTGAAAAAAAAAAAAAAAAACAAATAGTATTTTCAAGTTGAAATACACTTGTTGCTCGCTCCTAGACATCCTCACACATTTCACAAAGTTAAAAGGAAAGAGTATCCGCGTATTTGAATGTATGTAGTGTAAAATTATGTTTTAAACGTTTTAAATGTATCCTTCTATCTTCAAATTCGGCAAAGTTTTCGCCAAATCGTTTTAACCACCTCAAGTTAAAAATGATGGAAAATAATTGTCTTGGAAAAAGAAATTATCGAATAATTTAGCCCAACTAACGAAAATTTGTTTAATATGACGAGTGTAGTGTAACATAACCATGCAATTTTAAGTTAGGCCTACTTTACGCCAGAAATAACTGTTGTATTTGTACAGTTCTGTGAAGAAATAACGAGCTATGTCTTTACATTTTAACGTTATAATTTGTCTACATACATACCAGTACAGGAGACTGAAATATAACGTTTTCTGAAATGAATTATCAAAATTACCAAATATCTAATTATAATAATAACTACTGTTAACGAACTCGATATTTTTTTCCGTAATAAGTTCAAGTTTCTAAAACATACTAATAATTACAACAAATAATTGTTTCAATTTGAAGAAATATATTATAACTTAACGTTATTAAGTTGCCTGTATAGATGTCCGCACCATTTCATAATTTCGAAAGAAAACGAGACAGCTAGACATAGCATTGAGTTGCATCTCTTTACTTTCCTCGCTTTGTTGTATTAAATTTGGGCAGGGAAATGTAATTTAAATTAAATGTAAAAGGAAGTAGGGTTTCAAAAGTGCTAAGTTTATCCGGAACCGCGTATAGTATAGGATGATCAGTGGACGTGTGTCGTGCACAGGATGTATACCCTGTTGAGGTTAATTATACTACAGGTTAGAAAGAAAATGTATTTTCTTGTGAGAGAGTTTGACACAGGGAACATTTCTGCCGCTAGTTTCGCTGCTATCACATATGGACCAGAAAAATACGAAACTGTAGTAAAAGTTAATTTGAATAGGCTAGCAAATGACAGACTTTCGAAGTGAAAATAAACTAATTTCGCGTTTTAAAAATTATCAACTTAATGTGACTTATAATTCAGGAAAGCTCTGTGTTTGGTTAGTTTGCGCCCATTACCGACACCAGCGCTCAAGCGGCAGGAATTGTCTCTGTGCCAAACTTTTAACGTTGATCTTTATAACCTGTAGTAGAATGAACCTTACTCCTGCTCACGTCCAAGCCTGCAGTCTGTACATCTCCGTACACAAAGTGGTGCTGCATCGCTACTCAATACAGTCATAGTGAGTACAGAGCACGGTCGTAGAGGAACAGGTCTGGACACTCGCCTGGAAACTTGACCCCCTTGTTGTTTGACTGCAGTTCACCAAGTTACCGAGAATACTACACATTTTTGGCGCTGTAATCCGGGCAGCTGAGCTTAAACTCCGCCCACTTCCCTCCCACTAAGATAAACAATTTATCAAAACGTATTTTTCATCAATGTACGAGATACTTCATTCGTTCAAAATCCTAAAGCACGGCTCCAATAATCTTTATTTATTTTATAACCTTAACAATGGAAAAAGTGGGCGGGTTTGAGTCCGACCGCCCGGATTACAGCGTCAAAAAGTACAACATTCTCGGTAACTTGGTGAACTACAGCCAAACAACAAGGGGGTCAAGCAAAATATATTGGTAGTTAGACGAGTGTCCAGACCTGTTCTTCTACGACCGTGGTCCAGATACTGTTTTTAGCGATAACAATTCTTCAACAAGTTAATTCAATATCGCAACTATGTAACTATGTTTCATGGCCTGTGATTGGATGTTAACTGTCAGGGTCTTAGTGTTCTATACCTGCAAACCACAGACGTGTGATGTCTCAGTATCCTTGCTCTCATTGGCTCAGTCAAATACGTGACGTTTCCGAACAAAGACACTCTGCCAATAACCATGAATCACATCTACAGATGTGCACATAAGACAATGAAACAAGTTGGTACTAACATAGTTTCACCAAAAATCAGTGACTGTAATAATACTAATGTACACTATGCGATCACGTCGGTACACATCGCCGACATACTGCAAGCCATGATGATAGCGTTGCCAACATTGGTAGGTAGTAGTGTAAAGGCATGGGCCGAGTTCGATATGGCCATATTATGCTCGAACCTGCCTTCGTGCTTTGAGAAGGGCATTACGGACGTGACGTCACGCAGACTGCAGTTTTAACTCATATCTCCGGCCAGTCAATGGATCGAATCATATGCCAGAATTCAGAAGATTCACAGTTTTCCATGAAGAAAAGATCCACGGGCACACTGCACCACGGGAGCACCTAGGGTAAACCTGCTGTCCAGTGACGGCGAACACGAGGGTTGGACAAGCAGATGTGCAGAGTTCAACAGCCGGCCGCCAGGACGTGTGAGCCGTGCACTGTCTTGTACACGCTGCTTTGTTTACAGGGAGAGTAGTTTACTTGAGACTGGACTAACAGCCCTAATATACTCCACCCAGACACCTACCTAGCACTAGCACGTATAGCCGCTGGCGTAAACATCAAGCACGAGTCTCTGCTGGCGTTGTTCTCAGCGACCTAGTTGCCTTGTCTTCAGCTCTATACGTCGTTCCGGATAAACTCAGCCCTCAACGTTTGACATTTGGAAAATATCACTAGCAGCTTCGACGTAAACTATAGTTCCCTTTTAATGCGAAACTACGCAATATAGTTTCGTCTATTTTCATATTTAAATTCACCAATATTGAAACAAAGTGAACCGAAATCGACAAAACTGTATTTTATATAATTAATAAACCATGTTTCATCAAACTATATCGACTCACACTGACTACACACTTCATCATACACTTGCAAACATCAAGTAAAGTGTCCAGATATGTTCCCGGCGTCAACCGTTACGCGCAGAAATACACGAATTGGCTTTTTGTGTGCTCACTTTATTCCGAATCGTCTAGCTACGTACTATTTGCCTTTCAAATTATTAACACTTTCTTGCCAGTTTTTAATACAAACACAGCAACCTCAGTACAGGCCATTCGGGATAAAGTGAGCACTCAAAATTTAACCTTTGAAAAACATCACTAGCCGTTACTGCATATAATACAACATTAACGGCTTGTATGGTTGGCAGCGAAATTACGTAATATGGTACTATGTATTTTCCCATTTAAATAAAAAAAAAAACAAGCAAAATCGACATAATTGTATTTTTATAATTAATACCCTTTGCTGCGAATGACGTAAATACAACAAAACCTGTCAGGTTGTCATCCCTATTGTATAAATATTTCAAATATCACGTTAGTCGCTTGTCTGGCCATGTAAATACATATATAGGCTGTTCAGGATAAAATGAACACTGCTGACAAATTTATGTAAGTAATTATGTCTCTATCTTTACTATTTTTAATTCGTAAACTTCCATGTCACTAAGAAATAAGGTAAACATCTCACAACTATCAAAACTTTACTTCTATTGCCCCAATAATTATATATATATTTTTTAATATTATAAGTGTTGGGAAGTGCTTTAAAAAGAACCGCCTATATAAGGTTTACCGTACCATAACTTTCCCTCTTTCTAACATTTACTAAACCTTACTACTAAGCAGACATAATTCACTCACGTTGAATAACTTTAGAGTAAATATAAATCTGACAACACCGCTTGGCTGTCTCTATATTGGCGTATCTGGAAAGAGTGCCACTGTGTAAGTTCTGGGCACTATTTAAAGACGTCTTATCAAAATGTATATTAAATCATACCTATTTTATTGCAACCAATGGCGTTAACGTTCGGATATGGTGAAATCTTTAAACTGAACTTTGTACTGACACTGCTATGATAATGTTAAGAAGTTGCAGAGATGTAGTGTTATTTCACTGATTGAAGATGTTGAATCTGCTACATCGGAAATTAGTGAAAACCGTTCGTAAACAATGTATATTCCCGTATTCAGATTTAGAGTACAGAAGTCAGTGAATAGACACTGCTTACCACCAATGTTCTAAATTGATTCAGTTTGCGACAACATCGGTAATGAGTATAAAACCACTGTCAACAGTCAATAGTCAGAGATGTATTGTTGAGAGTGTACTCACACCGCGGCAGGGTGGTCGGCCAGACAAACAAACACAAGGTCGCATACACACGTATAATGATGTCCTGGACTAATGAGGCGCTGCGTAATGAACCACGTGACCAGCTTACAGCGAGCCTGCACAGCCATGTATGTCGGCCGTGTATTGTCCTGTATGTCGCTTATACACACGTGGTAGCAACTACCACGTGACCATGTCTACCTCGTAGGGCGTATCTACAATTGGCCGTATTGGTCGACGTGGGCGTATCACAACTCCAGCATCTATGACGTCCCTTTGACGCACGTAGACCTACTTATCTATCCGCTGTAGTCTATGTCGGGAACTGAGCTTACATATACTGCTAACATAGTGCAGTAATTACAGCACCGTGGTCGTTATTATTAGTCGTGTAGTTTGTGGGTAACAGTACTGCTTGCAAACATAACTTTAAATTTAATGCATTAATTAAAACTTCACAAATTCTTATATATGGAGCAATACCACGATGTATTCTTAGTTGCACGTTCATGGGGAATTATTGAATTCTTCTGTACAACAGGGGTACTACGAGGACACGCGGGCTAAATGCATTGTTTATTTATTTGGGTTTACGTGCCCTCGAACAACACATGACCTTGACAGACGTACATACATGGCCTGGGGGGGGGGGGGAGGAGTCGGCCAGGGCTTGTTGAAGGAACCATTCCAGTATTCGCCTGGAGTGATTTCTGAAAACCCTGGAAAACCGAAATCACGATGGCCGGACCCGGGGATCGAACCCAGATCCTTCCGAATGCGGGGCGAGTGTTTTACCATTGTTCCACCACGCACGCTTAAAGTTAAAAAGTTTACGTTAGGCACTGTCGACCTGTATAACTTTTTATTTTGTTCATTTGCGTCTGCATTTTACCCCCCACACAAAAAGAGGGGTGTCCGAAGTTTAACGTGTGTATCTGCGAGTCTGTCTGTGGCATTGTAGCTCCTAAACGGATCAACCGATTTTGATTTATTTTTTGTTTGTAAGGTGACTTGATTGAGAGTGTTCTTAGCTATGATTCAAGAAAATCTTTTAAGCCATTTGACGATCATCAGTTCTTTTCTAGTTGTTAACGGGATGTGAGCAACTTCTACTTGTCTGGTCGAATAGAAATTTAATATGTTATGAGTCTTTTTTTTTATTTTTATTTTTAAGTCTTAAGGGGCCCGCCTACCTGCCATGAAAGTTGTGTTGTAGAGGGTCAGGAGAATCGTTTTTTTCACAGAAAATATTAGTCATGAGGTTGTGTGTTTGACATATAAAATATATTAAGGTACCTTACACTAAAGGTAAATTGTTTCAGTTCTATCAGTTTCTTAAGTAGTTAGAAAATAGGGCGTTAACATTCTAAATTGTGCCTTTTCCGGCTTGTGTAATGCCGTTATTTTTTGTTATTTTTACTTAAACCATTTTAACCTTAGTAGATCTATCCTTTAGTTTTCGATCCCGTGACTGTTTGTACCTTGTAACAACTGACAATTTTGAGAAAATCTTGTTGTTGTAATATGTGTCGTGCGCAAATATGCAGCCAGTGTTGTGGATAATTGAAGGATTCGCGAGACCGAGCCGAGAGGACAACAGAGAGAGCGAGAGACAACCTCCTCCACAACAGGGGTTGACCCAATCCCGCTTTTGTGGGGGAAAACTCCACGTCCATGAGGTCGAACTGCTGCTAAGGCGCTATGTAGGCGGGCCCCTTAAGGGATGTCTGTAATTTTGTGCTAAAACACGTATTTTGTAAAATAAAAGAGTATAAGCATATTCTTTTTCATCAACTTCAATCATCTTACGATAGATTTCGGGACTAAATATCAAACTGGTCAATCGTTGCCTTGTGGTATACAGGTTGACTACAGACACGGTATATTCAGACAGCGCTATGTTATGTTCGTTGTCAGATGATCACGTGCACCAATCAGAGTGTATCATTGTGTCAGAACACAGCCTGGAACATCAACACTATAATTGAAGTAATACTCTTATTTCTTCACGACAGAAGACTGCAGCAAAGCAAGGGAGATAACAAGAATCGCAGCTCAACTTTACTTCTAGCGTTATCATTGTCTATGGGAAATACGGGAGGATATTTGGACACAACTTAGTAGGTTATGAGAATACGAGTTTATAAACGTAGCAACAATAATTTACGTGTGTTAGATATAATTTATTACCTTCTTACGAATAAAAAAATGTCTCTGTGAATATCTACTACTAACAAAATTGGTGACATGTCCTATGTTAATAAACTAAAATGTAAATAAATTATTTCAATGTTTATTGTTTATATCTAATTAAGACGGTTTGGCAATTTTGAAGTGATATTTGTCATGACTGTACTGAGCTCTCCTCTCCATATTAAGGGTGTTCAAATGCGATAAAATCATAATTATATATATATATATATATATATATATATATATATATATATATATATATATATATATATATATATGAAATAGTGTTAGTTTTGTAGACGATACTTGTGGGTGCAGTTACCTCTTACGAAACAGTTTTAAATCGCATAGTTTACTCATAACGGGGCGTCAAAGTCAAAATTTGCTTGTTCTGCTGCCAGGCAAATTGTGAAAACCAATTGACTTATGTGAATGAAATCATTCACAGTAAACTAACATGCCACGAGCTACGCAATAAAAGTTTTTTAAAAAATCCCTTGAACTATTTTTTTAATTAAAAAAATTGCTGAATTTCCAACAATTTTTCTGTACTTTTGCGATTTTTAAAAAAATTCAAAATATTACAATATGGTATTTTAAATACTTTATTGCATAGCTCATGGGATGTAATATCACTGTGAATTATTTTATTAAAGTAGGTCAGTTGGTTTTCACTATTTGCATGGCAGCAGAACAAGCAAATTTTGACTTTGTCGCACCGTTATGAGAAAACTATGAAAGTTAAAATTATTTTGTAAGAGGAAACTACACTCACAAGTATCGTCTACAAAACTAACACCATTTCATAAAAATATAAAACTGTAATTTTATTGCACTTGAACACACTTAAGGGCACTGCCTACCCCCAGAGTCCTAGCGAAAGTATAAAGATAGGAATTTACAATTTGATTATATTAGGTAGCCACATCACTACGAGAGCTTTTAGGCTGTTTCTAAATACCCTGAAAACTTTGAACCAATAGTATTTTCACGCCCAAAAACACACAAAAACGCAATGTGTCATTTTTTCCCCACATTTTATTCCCGTAGCAGTGTTTTCCTCTTCTGAATGCAGGAAATATTTTTGTCCGGAATAGACATCTTCAGCTTTTTTTTTTTCTCGCCTCACAACGTGTGAGCATACACAAAGACAACTTTAGTGTTTCTGTATACAGAAGACTTCCGCGCAAAGCCATTTCCACAAATAAATTAATTGCTGTCTATGATAACTGTAATAAGAGGTTGATTTAGTCTAAACTGAGTTACGAATAGGGTTGCAATTTTAATTTTAATATTTTGTTGTGTTACAGAAATCCATATTGTTGCATTTCGCAATGCACCTAGCAAACAAAACATTTCGTTAGGTAATTTTGTTCCCCCCTATATTAAAACACGTATTTGCGATCTGTTTAAAGTGTCCTTGCAAGGCGAGAAAATTATTTAGAGTAAACTCGCGGGCAAAAACAGTGCAACAATGGCGTAAGTCCACTAGTTTTCTCTAAATCAAGCTAATATTTGGCTAGCATATTTTCCCCTACAGTGCAGTAATATACGCAGTGGTAATGGCAACAACGCAAGGCAGGCACCGTGGCTCGCTCAGAATGTTCTAGAATGTGAGCAGTGTACAGCGGTGACGCTCCAAGCAGGCCAGATTTACTTCCTGCTGTAAACGTTGGCAAGAATGCAGGCGACTGTCTTCCTTTCAACATGCCGAGTGTTTATCCTCGCCTGCCTGTCGTAAACTGTCCGTCCGCGTCAACCTTTCCCCGCCTTGCCATGGACGAGCTGTTGTCATCGTACCAACACTGCTGCACACATTTCCCTCTTTCTGAGTGCAACTACGTGTCTGCTGCTTCACACAATATCTTTGTACTCTATAGTCGTAGGAAGGGACACGTCATTTACACAGTCCTTCAAAATGTACAATACCGTCAACTGTAACAAAGTGATAAATGAACGCAATATAAATACAAACTAATATGTGTTCCAGAATTTCGATTTGTTTACATTTAAGTTTTGTTGCAGCTGTTCACCTGTTTTATTTTAACAACGTCAATTTTATACAGAATGAGTCGGGAGGAAAAGTACATGCTTTGAGGGGTGATAGTACTGGTGATTTTGAACAAAATGTTTCTAATAAACATATGCCCATTTCTTAACCATTTCAGAGAAACAGAATGATGAAGTTGAGCAGCAATTCATCTCGAGCTAGTTGTTGGGCTACGCTCTAGTACCTAAAGAATATGTTCTCAACTTCATTAAGAGCTTGTTGTACGGAACGTTTGGATACAACATTTACTCTGGGAAGCATACCACGGTCACGCAATCCTGCTAAACACCCTGCTATCTGGAAATCTGCGAGTAGGAAATCGTCGTTCGTACTCACGAACAGCTGCTTTGGAATTCCCATCGGAGAAACCGTAGACAAACATCATGTCAGCATACTCTGCATGTGTGAAGACCTGTGGCATTTTTGACTACACTGAACTGTATTTACTATACACGTAACAACACTGTAGTTCCCAATACTAGGGCAAGCACTGTAGGACTGAGACTGAGGTAAACAACTGCACCATGCTTAGAGCGCCACTGTGTGGAAATGTACAATATTACACACAACATAAGATAACAGTAGCGTGATTTACCGTCACCTGCACTTATCCCGTTCGTTGTTTTCATTAGGTTTCTCTGAAACGGTTAAGAAAAGGGCATATGTTTATTAGAAACATTTTGTTCAGAATCACCAGTACTATCACCCCTCAAAGCATGTACCTTTCCTCCCGACTCACCCTATATACTGCGTTACTACTTTCAATTGTTTCTAGTTAAATTTCAAATCATTTCAAGTACTACTGTTGGCCTCTAGTGTTGGCGAGGTAAACTAGAAGAAAAAGCTTCCGTTATGATTTGTATTATAGGCGGTAGTGAATAGAAAAGGAACAGTTGTTAGTTTGCTAGTGTAGTGTAAACAATCTTCACCCCAGCATTTTGTGCTTCGGTAAAAGTACTGATATCGTTGATATTAAAGTGAAATAAAGTTTCACGCATTATTTACCATTGTAGATAGAGTAAGCATAACTACTTCATTGGTAAGCATTCACTACTACGCTATTATAATTACATAATGATAGAAAGCTACACTTGAAACTTATATTAGCCTAGTCATGGGTACTAACTAAAACTAAGCATTGCTGCCAAAGACGGGAATAGCATGCCAGATCAATATTACAACGATATTTACGATACGGACGAATTTATTATTTTTTTTAGTCTTCGAAGTTTTCATAACTTTCATCAAGTGGACTCGTGATGTTTAAGTGATTGACTTAACAAATATGTAATATTTATAATAAAATAAGGCAAGGGCACAATAATTGAAGGGGAACAAGCAGGGAAAAAATATAATTTTATATTTGTATTTAAAAGTGTTCGTTTTGTAGACATTACTTAGTGGTAGATACACACCTCATCTTTAAAAAAAATTACCTCCACTGATTTTTCTGTTATTGTATTTCAGAGTGAACAATTGAATTTTTTTAGTTAATGTGCACCACGAGCAGTGCGCACTTATCTAGTTCGCCGATCTAGAAAAAATGCACGTACAAAAACTGGCCATGCTACCACAATAGCTGCTAGGTACACTCATTCCTACGTGCGAAGGACAAGACACATAATGAAATGAAATACTTCACATTAGAACCACATGCTACGGCTATTGCTTAAAGTATATAAAAACTGATTACAAAATATTTCTGTATTTAAAAAATTGCTAAATATAGCGAAAACAAATCAAATTCCTTTCAATACAGTTTTTTTACACATATCAAGCTGTAGCCCGTAAATTATTTAGTTTCGTTGCGAGTATAGGTTTTGGCTGTGTTTATGAAGTAAAAACACGGAAAATTTGGCTTTGAAATACCACAATGGGAAAACTGGCCGAGCTAATTTTTTTTGTAAGAAGAAAATATACTAATAAGTAACTTCTACAAAAATAACACTATTTCATACAAATATCTCACTCAAAAGCCCTTAAACAGTCATTTCAGGTTTCGTCAGCATGGTGCAATTCGGGCAGTTGTACCTTTTCATAGCCGGGGAGAAAAACATGTGTAAAGTTTCCTGAATTTGGTTCCAAGCCTGTCGATACGTTATTTCTGAGAAAGGAGGGTTTGGTAAGAGATGTCCTGAAGGAGGGGGGGGGGGGTTGTAGGCGCCTCTTCTGCCACACATGTCTCACACGTGAAGCCAGGGGGAGGGGGCTGAATTCGGAAACCAGCGTGCCAAGTACCAAGATGGCGGAAATCCACGGCTCTGCTATATCCGGCCGGAAGGAGGGTAGGGGTGGATGTTTCAAGACATCCTGCGACGTTTCGCCCACGTTATTGCAGGAGAGGATGGAGGGGTGGTAGAGTCAGTGCGAGGATGGAGGGGAGGGGAACCTCGACCAGCGAGATACTAGCCCGACATGCGGACACGTATCCTCTGACCTACTACCTGTCCTGAAAACATTACCAGCGCCCACGCAGTGAACGTGAGACCATTCATTACTCTACCGTAAGAGACAGTCGCCGCCGCTTTATTGTCTCGTTAAACTGCTTTCATGACGTCTTGTTCCGTATAGGACTACAGTACGTTGCGCCAAGGAACGTTTAATGGTCGGGAATCGCAACAATATACCATACCTTATTTGACTCGATACAAAAATGTCGCTTTCAAGAAATGATGCCGGCACGACTGTCTGTACACAATGTTTGTCGATCCAAACATGGTTTAAGTAAGCGCCCTTCCTCATTATTATTGTTAGCCTATTACGATATATATATATATATATATATATATATATATATATATATATATATATATATATACACACACACAAACTGTTCAAACTACGTGAATTATGACTGCTTACGCATAGAACATAAAGAATGTTACACAGGGATAGTAGAAAGGTGAGAAGATATCGAGCAAATGACCTGAATACTCAATGTAGGATGAATTCAGAACAAGCGACATAATAATTCGATGGGACTTTTTTGCCAAGTAGATATTTTATTTGTGTGCGTCTGTTTCTGCAAAGCACTAGTCAATAGAACTCTTTGTTTTCACGCAAACATTTTAAATTATTATTTGTTTAATAATAGGGCTTGAAATCACAAAATCTATCAAACTAGACAACTTTTCTTCTTATAATTAATTAACAGTGGAAGTCAGAGCCCCATAATAACGAATTAAAAAACACTCATATTTTTTATTTGAAAATAATTTTAACATCCGTAAACCTCTGCATGAGAAGTAATAACATAACAAATGTATTTTTAAAATAAGATATCTGCTTTTTTAAAATAATATTTTGTCTTGTATAGTAGACTTATGTATTTATCTAATCAAATTATAAGTGTAAGAGAAGGCTCGCCGTCTCATCTTTGTTGTAAAAAGACGTTAGTTAATAAAATAATAAAATGAATTACCACTTGACTGCCAGAGGTTGACTGAAGAACAGAATTTGAGTTATTTTATCCTCGTCAGTGTTGTTTGACTATGATAAGTTGTGCTCGCCAGTTCCGGCAGTTATCGACATTGTATAAACTATATCAACCGCAGACATCAGTAGCTTGTGCAAACACGCTCGACAGTCGAGGAAGTGGTTGCCACATTCACAGAAACACGCCGTGCTGTTGACGTCTGTGTCACCAGGATGTACGCAAATATCAAGCATATCCTGCGACTTGCTTAGTTCTCCGTGTTTCCACACGTGTGAATCATACTGTGTTTACATCGCACTGACTAACTTTCACATCAGCGCTGCAGTCCGTCATTGCTGTAACTACTGATGGTCAGTCAGTGCTCGTCGGCACGCAACACTGTCATTCATCTCTAAATATTTCAACTTTCTCAAGTTATTTAAGGATTTTGGAACGATTGAAGACAATGCTGAACATAATAATTAAATTAAACTTGTAGGCTACGTGTATAAGAATATGAAAATTTAATACAGTTTCGCAACGTCCTCAATTCGTATTTTCATACAAGAGTTATTTATGTATGACTTAACTATCCGGTACGTAGCATAACATAACTGTATGTTTTAGATAGGAATATACAGACGGAGGAGGTTATTGTAGCGACATTCAGTTGGGACCAGTTAGTTAGTTGTTGATGCGAGAGTAGTTAGTCCAGGCTGGACCACGTAGCTACTAATTAGCAACTTTCTGGCAGATAATTAGCACGAAGTTAGGGCAGGTCGTGTTACAACCCTCCAGTCAGCTCACACAGTCCACCGAGTAGCAAGGTCAGGCTACACATATCAGCAAACAACTCACCTCACTGCTATACCTCATTAAGGAGAAAATGAGCGCTTTTGAAAACATCATTACTTTTTTCTTTTCAGATTATGAATATTTTCCTGACACTTTTTAATGCAAACAAACCCTGCTAATTAACAATGAAAGTTTATAGACTGTATTGTACTCAAATTGATAAAGTCGCTACAATAAATAATACACTTTAATTATTATTCTAGGCAAGATGGTCTTCACATGTGCACAGTTTATCCCGAAGCACCTATAAAAGCAAAGAAGCTCAGGATATTCTGAATTTCAAACGAAATATGTCGGGATGTGAATCTTTATAGTAAATAATGAAGAAAATATTTTAAAGATTCTTGAAATTGGTTAATATTAAAAATTAACAGTTGACTTACAAACACCATTGCGGGGGAATGATAGTAAATAGTTCAGTTTATAACTAGCTTAGTTCATCTCTTGGAACTGTAGTTCATACATTGTACTCCCGCAAGGCATTGAAAACAACATTGAATAAAGCCGTATTGTTTCAAACACTGTATTATGTTGTCGAGATCTGCAGCGTACGTGGAGATGTTGGAATGTATAGGAGGTTGGGGATAAAGTGAAGAGATTTTGTCAGCACTTGACGTCGAGGTATTCTGGTAAGGGGTGGCATGAGGTGAGTATGGAGGAAGCGGGAGATCCCCGAGAAAACCCGCCGACCAGCGGCCGGCACGATTCCCACATGCGAAAACCCGGGGACCGACCCCGCCGGGAATCGAACCCGGATCGCCTTGGTGGGAGGCGAGAGGTCTGACCACTCGGCCACCGCGGCGCCATTCGGGATAATGTTGAGCACTCAAGGAAGCCCTGCTAAAGTTCTATTTTCTGCCAGTTTGTATGTTACCGCGCGTAACGGCTGACGACGGGGAATGTCTAACCTCTCTGGACACGTCACGTGATATTTACGCGTGTAAGATATATTGTGCAGTCGGTATGAATCACTACAGTTTTATAAACAAAAAGTTTATTAACTTTATAAAATACAACTATGTCGATTTCGGTTGATTTCGTTTCCGTATTGTTGTTTAAATAAGAAAATACACGAAACTATATTGCGAGATTTAATACCTTTTATTTCATTATTCTTATCAAATTGATTTTTACGTTACCGTGTCTTTGATTTTTTATTTTCATTATTTAAAAATAAGTCGCAAATATAATGAAAATACTTTGACTGTTTCCTGACAACCTGTATTTATCTATCCATCATGCACCCAGCAATCATATTGCTAGTGTAATATGTTCGTGGTAAATTATTTACGAGCTGGAAATATTATAACTTCGATTACGGTGCAAGACAATAGATATTTGCACAAGAATGACAAAAATTACGTCCTAGAATTTTCTCTTTATTTGGGTTACCTTCGTCGACTTTCAAATTATTGTCAATTTCAATAAACATATTTTGCCTTTATGTGCCACTCCGTCTTAACTAAATAACCATGTGTCTCGATATAAATAATATTTAAATGTCCGGCGAATTTTATAGTTATCAAAGTCAGTTAAAGTGTTTATGAAGCTTACTAAATACGAAATGATTGGCAGTATTCCCTTTAAACCAGACGAAAAAATAACAAATTAGGCCTATTAAATGATCAATTGGAAAAATTGACTTATTCGCTCGTATAATTTGATTAACTATAATTGTAAAAGAACGGAAATATCCCTGAATTCACTTACGTGTATGATAGACAGTGTGTGACGTCATTTACCGTTAGGTTATTTCTTGGGAAACTTTTTAAGACGGAAAATATCGGTGCCACTTTTCTCTTAAGAGTGCGTCGTAGATAAATAATCGCTGAAAACATCAACTTATTTCCACGCTTTTTTTGAAGCCAATATGGATAAAATACTCAATGACAATCGCAGATAATGGTATTTGCCAACTTTGTGGGTAAATATTCATCCAGAATTACTATTTCGTTACGCGTGATCTCTTGCGCCGCAGTTAAATGCACGAGGTTCCGACGTCAGAGATTGTGCCTCAGAAATTTGTAACACTGGAAACTATGTTGTTTGAAACGTTGGCTAAAACTATTGTCTAGGATTGATATTGTTTAATTTTCGCGATTTGGTTTCAAGAAACTTACAGTTATAGATTAATGCTTTTAGCGTTGACTTATGTACCACGCCCTCTTAAGGCGGCCGCCTGGTGGGTGTGTTTAGTGCGACTGAGGCCTAGATGTGTGGAAGCTATAAGGACGACACAGCCCGCATATCAGGCCTCAACCTAGCCTCTAGGCTACAGTCACCTGGTGTGCTGTCTTCTCCCAGACAACTATCCTCTATGAGACATTCAGTGGTGAGCCAATCATTCCATCACGTAAGGCACACCTCAGTCATATTCCTGCATCAAGAGGTTTATACCAGAAGAGGACCGATAAAACACCTGTATTAGCTATTTTCGGCTTCGAGGAAATTATTTGGTTCTGGACGTTATTCGAAAGAAGATTTTTTTTGCGAATGTGTCTGCGCGGTGAAAAGAAGCATAATAATAATAATAAAAATAATAATAGTTTTTATGATGTTGACGCCTTGCGTGCCCTCGAACAGCACAAGACCCTGGCAGTGGTTCAGGAGGGGGGAGAGGGGCATGAGTTGGTCTAACAGCACTATATATGACATTGTTGCAACGTGTTAGGAGAAAGTGTTCTTATGAATTACCGCTAAACGTGAGTTCAATATCTTTAGCTACGAAAAGAAAACACATTTAAAACTATGCTTCTCTATTTTTTTTCTAGATATCATGTTTAGAAACATTATTTTGGGGTATTTCAAAATAGCAAAAAGGACTTTTTCAGACCACTGTCACGTCAAAATATTAACCGGCACCGTAAAACCAAAATAGAGAAGCTGCGCTTTAATACGAATGTTCCGTAAATAAAAAAGTAGGGTCATCGCTTAGTGTCCCATAGGAGCAAGCCAACGACGAAACCTCTGCACGCCATAAAGGCGACACGATTGTTGCCCCACGAGTCAGTTTAGACCTTATCGACTGCCTGCCTCTGTACCACAGACGCGACATCTAGCGCCTGCAGCGTAGGAACCATCCCAGCATTCGCGTGCAGTGATATTGCAAAGTCCAGGAAAACAGAAATCAGGACGGCCCTAACTGGTTGTCGAACCCTGGTTCTCCAGAATGCGAGCCGAGTGTTTTACCACTACTCCACTACGTTCGTTTAATAGTAATAAGTAATAATATCAATATAAATAATAGAAACAATTATAATAATAGGCAATGACGCAGGCATTGTTGCCTCGTCTTAAACTACGCCATAAAATTTCTACCTGCATTCCAATGATTTTGTGACATTTCAAACTTAATAGTAATACAATAACAATGAACTAGCCATATACGGTAGGACCTGTCTTGTAAGATATCACTGCTCTCTCTGGAGCGTGGAGAAGACGTGACGTGTTACTGGAGAAGATAAAGTCGTGGACAGGCTCGCCACTATTATAAACAACATAGATGTTAGAAACCACAGTTTCATGTTCCTCCATCAGTTTCGTCTGAGTATTATCTACCTACCGAGCCGAGGCATCCTCGCTGACGACTTCATCCATTACAGGTGTCTGTCCTGGCAGGTCCTTACTGCTGCGACCAACATCAACTATGTCTCCACCTGTACCTTCAAGTTATAAGTGTCAGCAACTTCGACATTTCTGTACACGTACACCATCACGTTAAGGGAAATCAACTGCATTTAATACAAGAAATATATTATTTTAGGCAATAGTGTAGGTTTTATAGGCCATACTTGTGAGTACAGTTTTCTCTTACGAAACAAGTACGTCAAAGTCAAAATTTGCGTGTTACGCTGCCATGCTAATAGTGACAAGCAGTTGACTTATTTAAGTGACAAAATGCATAGTAAAATTACATGTAATGGGCTAAATAGCCAAATATTAGAAATACTTGCAGTGAAAACGTTTGTATTTTAGAAAAATTGTTGAATTGACATAGTCTTTTTTTCCCTGCACGCTTGCGATGTTTATAAAAGTGAGAAATATTACGTTGTATGTGTATAAATGTTAGATTATCCAGCTCACGGCAGCATGTTTTTCCACTGTCAATTATTTGAGTAAGTCAGTCAGTTTTCACTGTTTTAATTGCTGCGTAACATGCAAATTTTTTCTTTGACGCACCATTATGAGAAAGCTATGCGAGCTAAAATTGTTTCGTAAGAGAAAATCTTGCTCACAATTACAGTCTACAAAACTAACTTTATTTCACGAAAATATAAAATTATAATGTTATATCACTGGAACACCATTGAGGCACCCGCTTTCTGTGGTCGTGTGTTAGTGTGAGTGAGGCACGGCGCCAAGGGCGATGTTGACCGGCTCATCTGGTGCGATATCGTCTTTACCGCAAGACACTGCAGTGGTATCGTACATCACTCGCCTGACTGACTCTTTCAATGGCGACCCTGTATTTTTTTGGCGGAAAATTTTAAGCAACACAATTGCAATATACGAATCCCGTGAGTAGTTTTGCAGATACAACATGTAAAAGAAGCTGGTTGTAGCCATTTTGGCGGCTCCGAAATAATTTCCTAATTGCCGTGATGCTTTGAAACTACCTTTCTGTTATCGTTTCAAGTGTGTTTTCGGTTCGTACGTTGACAGAATGAGCACAAGTGGAATAGCTTCGCAAATAACACGTATTTACGAACACACTGCAACTGATTTTAAGCGCGAGGTAGGCAATGACCTTAACTGTTTCCTATCACTTAGTCACTGATCTATATATATTTATTTTACAACTTATAAACAATGATTAACTTAAAAAAGTATCAATAACTATAGCAATCCAGCCAAAAGGAAGCTGATGCAGTGCTTGCTACTGCGAGACTACGATTCCTACGCTGACATGTTTAATACATGTTTGTATGAATGACGTATGACTGACCTTAGCTTACATTGTACGTCTCTAGCTTAGGTTTATTTTAATAATTATAATTTTAATTCAGTCTTCAATGGGATGGGAAAACACATCAAAGACATAATCATCGGTGAGAGTGGGAATCAAAATCAATGTAAACTGCTTACAAACTGCTTAGCTTTCACTGATGATTTAGCGATCATTACCAAAACCAAAGAAAAAACAAAATTGCCATAGAAAGCCTGTACAGAATAATTGCAAAAGTAGGCCTCCAAATTCATATAAGAAACCACAATTCCTAAAAAAAAATTTGCATCGAACTAATGAGAATTCTTGGTTAAAAATGAAATATGAGGAGATTTCACACGTGTCTTACAAGTACCTTCGTGAAATAATGTTACCGTCAGTAGACAGTAAGGCCAGTTATTTATTGTAATCATTAAGACGATTACATCATATATATTTAAGTGAGCCAGTTGTTGTTCATTCAGTTTATATGCCCACAAAATTTCAGGCGTGTCTTGCGCGTATTGTCACTGAATTTGTGCGTTAAAATTTTAAGGTCTGCGGTTTGTTTTTTGATCCAAATTTCATTTAGCCAATTAACCCAAGAACTAAGGAGGATCTAAAAGAAATAAACTTTACAGAAGATACCCTACATAATCGTACAGCTTTCGGAACATTAATTTCGAAGCATAAATTTACAGAGAAACCCAAAATTAAAAGTGTCAAGAAATGGTCGGAAGAATTTTGCGCTTTGTTTACAACATCGAACATAGTATGTTGCAACTGCATTGCACTTGCATCACATTTCATTTAGTGACAAATGTACAAAAGTATAGGTACAATGGAGGAAAAAAACAATTAAGTGTAACCTACCGTCGATCCTTTCGTCCGTAACAACAATCCTCTTACAGATCAGTGCATTGATTTCGACATTTTAGATTTTTTTAACTACTAGCGAAATATTTTTAACTCTGCAAAAAGTTCTTTCAAATTATTAGGCGAAAATAAGACAGCGATTTCCAAGATATTTCTAGTAAATATTTTACTTCGTTACATTTAAATCAGGTTAAAATAGTTTTTATTAAAGTGTAAAATAAAACGTACAGTGTTTTCAAATAGTTATATTGGGAGAACCACTACTACCAAGCTTGTATACAAGCACACAAAACATGCATTGCGGTGATGTTTGTTGTATGAAACCAGGCAAAGATCGCTCCAACAAAGATGCTTTCTTACTTATAGTCTGGATATTAAAAGCCAGGATGACAGACAATATAGAATACTGTTAGATCAGAGACGCATTCAAAGCAAAGGAGGTTACACAAAGAGTTCCCCAGTAGAACAACGACTCTCTAAATTCACGTGTTGTGTGCCAGCAACAACTGGTGTGATTATTTTGGGAAGTTAAATGTCTCTGAACATCAGGCAGTAGCTATAAATGTGTCGTAACTTCAGCTGCGGATGAGTACAATTTTTAAACTATTCTTGTGGATATGTCTAAACAGCCATAGATTAATTTTATACCAACTTCTAAAAACATTCATGTAAGTAATCATTTAACTGGCTTTGTTTTTGAGTAATTTTGAGAGAGTGTGAGTAAATGGAGATACTTTGGTCGAGCTTAACGCGTGTGTGTTTATAAGGGGTGATAGGTGAGAATCGTGCAATGCCCGAACGAAGGGGAGGAGGGGGGTAATGAGATCATCGACAAAACTTGCATGATTCCCCCTTGTGAAAATATTAGCCGAATCCGCTAATGTTGGTAATTAACTAGCGTAAATTTTTTTATACATGAAAGTTTATGACTAACGCCGAAATGAAATATGTATTAATTTACTTCTCTTCAACAGTATAAAGTATGCCGTCAGCAGCCTGTATTTGCCAAAAGTACTGTGCTACTTTTTCTTCTTAATCTACGAATGACATTTCCTGTTCTCTGCGCCTAAGCTGTATAACATGTGTCAACACACTGTTACCTGGGATTTTTCGCGACAACAAGAATATTTGCGAAAAATTTCCAGGAATTTTGTTTCATACGTGCCAAGACACGTGGAAAACGTTATACAGTAAACACACAACGTTCTTATCACAATCAAACGCTTATTTTTAAACACATTCACCGAACCTGATAGCTCAGTACTGGTTATATTCACAGTTCAGTCATCTTGATTTCCATTCTTCATGGTTTTCATATATAACTCCATGTGGATACTGAAATGATTATTTAATATAGGTCGTAGTCACTTCACTTTCAGTTGCGTAATACTGGGGACTAGAAAATATTGCTGGTTCAATGGCCTGTCTTGTAGGCTAGTCGCCACAATACTACGCACACGCCAGACTTATCTGTCTGTTCATTGGCTACTATTCCAGTAAACATGCAGTCGTATGTCAGACACGGTAACTACACTCTACAAAATAGTTTGTACATTTACCAGTCGTGCGTATAGGAGCGCTAAGAAAGTAGGTATGGTAGAATTGTTTCCCAGACATCCATGGTAGCACTCCTAAACTTTTTTATAAAACAGTCAAATGTATACTGAAGTTACCAGACTTGTATCGTAACAAGTATAAAAGTTTGCATATTTACAAGGCGGAAGTATGGTAACTGTACCGTACTGTGTTTATGTTAATTACTTCCTGAACATTTGAGGAAGTTTTTTTACAGTGTGGGTGATTGGTACTTGTTCTATTGCAGGTTTATTACTCGCATAAGGCGCGTCAGTGAAACTAAGGACCAATGAAAAAATACTTAACTCATATCTGACTGAATTTCATTTTGTACTGAAATAAATTCGTCAATGATACATCAGGCTGTTAAAAATTTCCGTGAATTTCCGGGCAATTTTGCGGAAACGTATGTTTAATTAACGGAAACCTTATTTTGAAACACAGTTATACATAATTATGTTTCATTAATTAAACATATGTATAACTGCGAGAAGAAATTAAATAAATAACCGAACGCATTATTGCGCCTGCATCCTAAAGAAGTCATATAAATATGCGAGTTTCCATAAGTGGAGCCAGTTGCCTTCCGTAATTTAACGGTCACTTCTGGAGAATTTTTTTACCAGCACTTCTCCGTATATCAACGAAAATTATTTTTAACAGTGCCATCTAATGTTTGTGAGAGTTTTTAGCAACTGTTATTTAGTACTCCTTAGTAACATACAAAATATTTCACTGGCATTCGGTACCACTTGAAATAATCTCATGTACACCGTTATAAATTTTAACGGAAATGTACCGTTAATAAATGGAAATAGTGTCCGTAAAAGTAAAATACGGAAATGTCTATAGTAAATCTACTCTACGGAATCATACGTAATATGTCCATAAGTCTGCTGCGGACAGTTGCACGGAAAAAATCGTAAATTTATGGGTTGGACATATGTCAATATTACGGATATATTTTAATATCAGCGGAAAATCTGCAAATCTGTAGAAATGCATATGTAGCATTATATACATGTAATTATTGTTCAGTTCCGTGGGATGAAACTGCGGAGAAATTTTTTACAGTGTACCTACCTTCCTGTCTTATAAATTCAGGCCGTATCCCTACACTCACAGTATGTTTAAACAGTCGCGTGACCTCACATTGTCTTAACAATCGATGCCATTGTTTTGTGACGTGCCTCTTTATCAACTTCGCGGCTAGAACATTACGTATAAGACACCCCTAGAAATTGCCAATTGCAGCTGTATAAGATTTGTAAAGAATTAAATTTAAAAACCTTACTCAAGTTTATTATATCACACAAACATTTGTTACAGAGAAAATTAAAATCATTTCATTTGATTACAGTTTCAACCTCATAATTATATTTGTACGTAGGTACGAACATATTAAATCTGAGAGATTGCTTTAAGTGACATTTTGTTATAAGATGATTCACTCAACAAACTATTATTTCGATGGTGCAGTGCAAAACCTCGTATGTAAATTTTTGCCAGTTTTTACATTTTTACACATTGTTCCTCGGCAATAACAAGAATGTCCAATAAATTAGTTTTTTTTTTCAAAGCACATTTTATTGTATTGATGCAAACTAAAGGGCTGTAAAATTCCTTCCACGCCAGTAAGATTTCACCTCCAGTTTATCCGCCCATCTGAGCTCTTTCCAAATGTGACATACGAGGTTTTGCATCTTCACCATCGATTTGTAGATTAAAATTGTGATTTTTATTTTAAATTGTATAATATATTGTTTATAAACATATGGAAATACATATGTTGAATAACTGAGTGTTGATATGTTTCACTTGAAAGCTTAACACATGATTAAAATTATATTTACTGCATTTTATAAATACAAAGTTAAGTTTCATAAAAATAAGAAAACAATTAATGTAAATAACATTAATAATAATATACTGATTTAACAATGCGAAATTTATTAAGTTACACGAAACTGAAATTGACATGAGCTGAGACAATCCCTTGTGGCTTTTTGCCGTGTACAGCTTTGGTTGAAGTATGTTGGTCACACTGTGGTGCGAGTTGTAAAATCCTTGAGTCCTTCGACCGTTGAAGTTGTTCTTGTTCCCTACGTATTTACAGAGCAGCACTTAACTGTGAAATTCGATTGGTGCATTGTCGGCGAGGCTTATAATGGAAGGCGACGTACAAAGAAGGGCAAGCTGACAAAGACATGGTGTAGTGCGGGCGTGTCTGGGAGGGTGCTTGTGGCAGGACAGAGGGTAGTTCTTGACAATAGCGCGTCCACCCTTGCCTCGCACACTTGATGTCCGCCATAAAACTCTGAGGCCAGGGGCTGCAGCCCCCCTGAGGGGAGGTCGCTCGTGCCTGGGGACCACGGGGCCCGCATTACACCGGGACAAGCTGCTGGACAGCTGTCCAAGAGCTCTGAGCCTACAGCAACTCAACAACCATGCTCCTTCATGCTGCTCCCCTCAGTCTTTACTCTTTGTTACCATTCAATCAATTACATTGCTTTTTCAGTTTTTGAGCCATAACATAACATTTATCCAGACTGTATTATCAAAATTTCCTCTTCATCATAGCACAGTGTATACTCTTGGTAAACTGCGTGACACTAATAGTAATGGAATCTTTCATTAATTTGTCGAACAGAATCATTGCAACAGAATTATATGTTAACTTTCAAGACTTATATTGCAAATATTCTGCATGAGAAATTAATGAATAATTCCATTATTGTTTATGTCAAGACTTTTACCAAGAATATATCTTATGCTTTGTCGAAGAGGAAATTTTGATAATACAATTTTAATACACGTTTTGGCTAAAAATACTGAAAATACAATGGAATTGTCTAACACTCCCACTTAATAGAGCGCAAATATCGTAACACCGACTCATAGTTATGTTTAAACATATTTTTATTATGAAGCCTTATGTCTTATAAAAATATAATATGATTTCGGCTAATTAGCTAAGGGAAATTTCTTTAGTTAAATTACTTGAACAAATTACTTAACACTAAGTAGAACTGTCAACAGAACTGTAAGATGGAATATCTTCTATATTTTACGCTTATAACTAACAATCAACGAGAAACAATATCATATACCTTATGGGAAGAACACCTGCGGTACAGGGTATCTCATTCCTAACTGCAGATTTACGACTGGGCGCCATCTGCTTGCTCTGGAGGACGACGTGAGATAAGACCCTAAACGGCGCCGGAATGAAGAGAGAGGGGGAAAGGGAGATACCCGACAAAATCCGCCGACCAGCGGAAATCCGGGGACCGACGACGCCAGGACTCGAACCCGGATCTACTTGGTGAGAGGCGAGTGCTGTAGCTACTGCGCGAACCGCGGCTCCACGGAAAGCAATACAGGGCGTTGTCAGTAGTTTGTGGAAACTATCATCACTTCTACAGTAACAAAAATGTTATATGAACATATGTGAGAAAACACACCGTTTGCGCACTACAATCAACAATAGGCCCTTCATGATGTACGGTTCATAGTGTGGGTTGGATCACTTTGATGTGGAATATCATTACAGCAGTCCTGTACATTCTACTATAGGCTGTTCACAATGAAGTGAGCACTGCTTCAATTTTTCTTTCAGCTATTTTACACTCCTCTTTACTATTTTCAATAAGAGAACCATCACGAAACACCCAGTGTAAACGTTTCACCAGACTGAAAACCCAACTTTGGCCTCAATAAAATACTGTTATCGGTTATTATAAGTGTTGGGTAGTGCTTAGTTTACAGTGAACAGACTATAGGACTAACACAACAACAATAGGGATAACTGTGAAAACACCAGCCCTCTCTACTAACCGTACATCATGTATTGCGAACTGTAGTGCAGAAACCGTACTTTTTCCGACATATGTCCATACAACATTTATTGTTACTCTAGATAGGAGGATTGTTTCCCTCAAATATTGACAAGCAATCTGACAATAGCCGTTTAAAGAAAGGAAGATAACTGACCTGATTGGGTGAACGTCAGAGACGTAACATCACACACGTGTGTACTCACTCCACGTCGTTTCAAGTATATTATCATATAAGACACTTGCTTCAGCCAACTAAATACTTTCTAACGTCATGTACACCTTTGTCTCACCATATAACAAGTCATATACTATCGAACCACATTATTACCAACCTGAAGGGACTTTGATTTTTGCAACTTATAATAACGAGATTTGTGTTAATAAGTGTTTATAAAAACTAACAAAGTTCTGCAAATATAATTTCAGGTTGTTTATTCCCAAAATACAAACTTTCTTGTCAACATCACGACTTCTTTGAACAACTAATCTTGATATCACAATGCTTTATGAATTAGGGAACTTTTTACTGAGTATTGAAGTTAATATTTAATTTCTCATCTCATTCCAAGGGGGAATAAGACCACTTTGTACTAGAATGTTGTACTAACAGGGGTTGTACTAACTAGGTTCTACTGCATTGTGTATAAATACAGAGCATGGATGTTGCAGTTATGAGACGGTTAAGTGTCTTCACTCGTGACGACCTCGTCATGTAATATGGAGACGCTAGCCTAGACGTGGCAGCTATACAAGGAGGTGGGGCAGCATGTTTTCTACACGGAGCGTAGAAAGTAGTGGCTACTGTATACTAGAAACATCGACCCAGTGGCGGGTTATCTTAAAAGGTCGCGCCGTCGTGTCTTGTCTGCAGCAGACTATCTCCCCTCGTGCTATATCCCCTCTCTCCATCACACAAGAGCCACACCTCCCATCAGACATCTCTCACCGCTACCAACATTACAAACTTCCGCGTTCTTGCAAATATAACACTAGCAACTGAAGCCAGAGCGCTCTGGTACAGTGGGACGTGTCTGTCAAACTACAGGAGGTTCACGGTTAAGTCAGCACTTGTAGTGACCCTCTGATCTACAGTAATAGTTAATGACCTCAGACATTAACCTTTGAGTACAGTACAGTCTATACACGTTAAGTGTTACGTAGGTAGATTTGTTTATATAAAAAAGGGGCAAGGAATTAATAATTATCTAGTAACTAACTACTTACAGTAGAAGAACGTGCATCGTTATCGCATAATGTACTACTACTCTGCTTACAAAAGTAAGACGTCTATTGTAATAACAACCAGTGGCGCAGCCAGGGTTTGTGTAACCTGAGAATAATAAAATGAACCTCGACCACATCGTTATAAAGCCTGGGGCGTGGTCCTTTTCCCCGAAAATTGGATTTCATGTTCAAAATACTGTTATTTTGGCAGCTTATCGTAACGAAACATTGAATATTAGACTGGTCAAAATACATTTATTATTTTATCATGATTTTTTTGTTTTATTTTTTGCTTCTAAATGCGAAAATAGGAAGGGGGAGGGGGGGGTAAAAAAACACCCAACGGCTACGTCTCTGATAGCAACCAAGTACTCTAG
This sequence comes from Medauroidea extradentata, assembly GCA_003012365.1. Taxonomy (NCBI): domain Eukaryota; kingdom Metazoa; phylum Arthropoda; class Insecta; order Phasmatodea; family Phasmatidae; genus Medauroidea; species Medauroidea extradentata. The sequence continues at coordinate 29,057 of PNEQ01027038.1, forward strand.
GGTCGACAGAGTTAACCTTCTAAATCACTACGACAGGCAATGCTAATCACAAAACAAATTATAACCATAAAAAAAAAAAAAAACAAATACTTGGACTTACAGGAATATTACTCCAAGTGTTCATATCGATGTCCCATGGAGAAAAATGGAGGGGGGAGGGGTAGTACAATACGTTTAAAGGGTAATTGTTTCAGTGTTTCATAAACGTAAAAAAAGTTACTAGATTACGATAAAAATGTAATGAATTAAATAGGGTATATCATATTTCCTACGAGAGTTGTATTTTGTTGTTGTGAAAGTCTATAGTGACCGACGCCGCCTCAGCTGCAGTCCTGGTGCAAGCAAGGGTAGGGAGTTGCATATTATACTATATAAAGTTAGGTCAGTTCCTGTTCAACATTCATATACACTCTTCACGATAAAGTGACCATTGTTTAGTTTTTTCTTACCTATTTTGCATTCAACCTTAATATTTTCAATATGAAAACTATCATGAAACTAAAGACCAGTGCAAACGTTTCTCCCACACTGAACACTTATCACCACTGACCCCAGTAAAATACAGTTTATTATAACAAATGTTGATAAATGCTCAGTTTAAGGTGGACAGCCTATAGATGTCACAACTAACTTTTCTGTTCATCTCGTTGCGGTCCACACAGCTTTAGAATATTTAAAACTGTTTTGTCAAATACCGGAAAACTATAAACAATCAAGAATTTTAATGGTAAAAAAACACCCGAATACACATAATACCTATAGCAATATTTTTTTTAATAAAAAAATGTTTTTCCAGAAAACGATATCATGGAAGATGTCTTGAGCTCTGGCGGAATATTGAAAAGTTCCGAAGCTGCAGAGTATTCCTGTAATATTACTTTCTCGACCAATCACACGACTTTTTGCATACCCACTCACATTACCCACATTTGTTTCCATACATGCAACCTAACTATTGACTTGAGGCACGAATAACGAACCACATGTGACAACAGTTTCTCTAAAGCGGCAGTCTTCTTTAGGGTTTTGTTGAAAAAAAGTAACAAAATGCCCCTTTGTTTTTACATGTCCTTCAACACTTTCAGTATGCTAAAAAAAATGTAATAATTAATATTAAAGCACATTTTTTTAGAACTCGGATAATTTTTTTATTTGCCATATTTGTGTCATATCCCTAGCATTATTATATTTTATTGGGCACAAAAGTTTACCTTTCGGCGTCACCACCTTTCATTTCGTAAGTTTTTTTTTCCTTCTTCCTTCCAAATCTTAAAACATCTTCAAGTAGAGGCCAGATATATTCCTGCTGCCCAACACAGCTCAATAACATCTATTTAATTATTCAGAATAATCTATTGTGTTTTATAACACACTTTATTATCTCTCTGCCTCCTCCACATAAAACGTGTGAGAAATGGACGATTACTATGACACGAAGGTACGAACATGCCACAGACATACAGATACAACGTACAACTCTGTACATCACCCCCGTGTGACGTCATTATCTTCCAGGTGAAACGCCTGTGCTCGTGGTTCGCCTTTGTGCCCCTACTGTAGCTTCTACGCCATAACTACGCACTTGTTAGACATACAAACAAGAATGGGCATGTTCAGTCCAGTATCAGAAGACGAAATAACATACTTTCCCAAAAATATTCCCACAGTCAATTGTATTTTAGACTGAAACACAGCTCAAGTCTGAAGTGAATTTTACTAGTAACGAATGTTTGTTTTAAGCAAGAGAGAGAGAACGAGATAAATAAATACATAGGGAAGAACAACGCATTCCTCGTGTCAAGGACAAGGTTTCAGCGGCAAATAAGAAATGTAACATTTGTTTTGTTTAAGGCAATATTCTTGAAGGAAGGAATGTGTAATGGTTCTCTGCGTTAAGAAAGCAAACACGGCGATGTTGAGGTGCGCGTTTCCCCAAGTCCTTCCATTCCGTCGCTATTACACCATGCACCATTATCTTTCATTCTTCTTCGTCTTATGATACACGGACAACCAATCCAGGCACTTCTACCATCCTGGAGCCGCGGTTGGCGGAGTGGCAGGACGATCTGAGTTCTATTCCTGGCGGGGGGGGGGGGGGGATCTGTATTTCCACATGTGAGGATTGTTCCGCTGATGGGCGGGTTTCTTCAGGGGTATAGCGTTTCTACCACGCCTTCATTCTGGCTCTATTTCTCGCCTTACGTCAACTCTCACTAGCAGTGGTAACGTCTGCACTTCACTTCTTTGCTACTCGGCCCTCGTAGCATAGTTAGTTAGGCTCCGGTCTGCGGTGCGACAGGTCCTGGGTTACAATCCCGGGCTCGGGAATGAATGTTGTGTTGTTTCGTCACCTGACCTTACAGTTGTCGGCTCTTAAGGCTCGGTTTCAGTCGCCATATTGAATTTTATTATTTTTCTCTTTTTTGGAATTCTGAAAAGAAAAATGTTAAATATGCGATTATACCTCAAATTGTACTTACATTTCGCTACAGCACAGACCTTGCGATTTGGCTGTTAACTTATAATAACGCCGCAATTTGTGTGGCAAATTTTTTTTATATTCATAATTTACCCGACAAATTGCGGCGTAATTGTAAGTTAACGGCCAAATCGCAACGTCTGTGCTGTAGCGAATTGTAAATAGAACTTGAGGTTTAGTAGCATGTTTAACAATTTTCTTCTCAGAATTCCAAAAAGCGAAAAATAATAAAATTCAATATGGCGACTGAAACCGAGCCTTAAGGGGCCTGCGTAGATAGGCTGTGTGTGTGTGTCAGGAGCAGGAAGGTTGCAGTTGACCGGCGTATGTAATATATTATCGCCTCTCCGTGCAAGCCACTCAGCTGGCGTGTAGTACTCTACTATTATCCTATTCCCTATGCGACGCTAAGCGGAGACCACATTATTTTATTCGTGATCAGCGCAGTTCAAAATCTAACATTTGTTTCTATTGTTGTGTTTCCGAATCCGGTTGTTACTTTTACAGATACGGCAGTCTGAAAGAACAATTTTTGGTCATTATGAGAGACCCGAAAATTATGTTTAAAAAAAATGTGGCCTAATTTTCGAAACTGTAACTTTTCGTAGATATACAAATCTAACGCGCCTTTAGTAGTTACGGTAGGAAAATACAATAGTAATCGCAACTCACTGTAACGCATTTTAGACGCAGGTGGGGAGGCCCCTTAAGGGGAATGCTGCGCCGAAGCAGTGAATTTTCACAATTTTCGGTATAAATACTTTTCCCTCGCTTATTATATAAAGTCAAGGCTCGACAATCCGTACATTACTCTTTTGTATACTTTCTTAGTTACTCACAAATCACATACTTCTTTTTTTTTTAAGCTCTGACGGCAGATAGGAAAAATGTCTCTTTTTCTTATCTGCCACCACTCCTCAAAAAATAACACAGTTTGTGACTATGTAGTACGGTAATAAGTTTTACAAAAGTACCATTTCCGGATTGTCGAATCTTGATTTTCGATAATAAGCGACGGGAAAAAGTTATGTCGAAAATTGTGAAAATTCACTGCTTTGGCACTCCATTCTTGTCAACAGTGTTCAAGTGCGATAAAATCATAATTTTATATATTTACGTGACAATGTTAGTTTTAAAGACGATACTTGTGTGTACATTTTCCTCTTACAAAACAATTTTAACTCGCATAGTTTTCTCATAACTGTGCGTCAAAGTCAATATTTGCTTGTTCTGCTGACGTGCAAATAGTGAAAACCAACTGACCTACTTAAACAAAACAATTCACTGTTATATTACATCCCATGAGCTATGGAATAAAGAATTTAAAAGACAATATCGTAATATTTCGAATTAAAAAAAAATCGGCAGAGTACAGAAAAAAAGTTGAAAATTCAGCTAGTTCACAGGATTTTTACAAATGTTTTATTACGTATTCCGTGGCATATTATTTGACGTACTTAAGTCAATTGGTTTTCACTATTTGCATGACAGCAGTACATACCAATTTTGACTTTGACGCACCGTTATGAAAAAACTATGCGAGTTAAAATTGCTTCGTAAGAGTCAAATATATTCACAAGTATCGTCTGCAAAACTAACACTACTTCATAAAAATATAATATTATGATTTTATCGCACTTGAACACCCTTAAGACCTCGTCGTCACCTCACTTCTTTTTGTAGGGAGATCATTCTAAAATATTACTTGTTGTAAACTCAACCACAAACACTTGAATACAGTTCAATCTATGTACTTTGGTTTTTCTTACGTTGCTTTGTTTGTAATAGAACATGGCAGGAAACTATTTATATTATCTGAATACGAAAGAGTAACTATAAGGATATCAAACGTGCTGACGTATACCACGGTGAGTCAGGCTGAGGGAAGACACGCCGTATGTGTTTACATGTTGACCAGTGCGTGTTCGTCTCGGTGTAAGAAGTAGGTCAGCGAGGGAAGGTGGGTGTGTTTGGCTCTACTGTGCCTATGTCTTGTGTCAGAGCCTGCTGTTGGAACAACGCAATGCGGCCACAGTGCCGTGCCAAGATGTTGCGACGACGACCAACACTTCACTGCGTCACACAGCGAGACATCTCAGCCACTAAGCTCATACAAACACTATGTCTACATGTACCGTACCACTTGACCACAGTTGCCATTACTTCGTTGAATGTACTCTTTGGTAAAACTGCATTCGCACCTGTGTGTATCCATTTCAAGCCTACCTCACATTAAACTCTTCTTGAAATAAACCTTTTTGCAGATCTTTGTAAGATCTGACAACCTTGGCGCAGAGTCTTTAATACCCAGTCTCACCAACATCTTGTTTGATGCGAGATCGACAGTTCCTATCGCTGTTTCATTCCAAGTTCAACTTCAATGTGTTGCACAAAAAAGAATCTCACGATTTTTTTTAACTTTTTCACTCCAATTAGTCTTTCTCAGTTCCAAATTTTTTGTTACAGATAAATATTATTGTAACAAATTTTGCTATTCCCGTTTTTATTATGATGTCGTGAAAGAATTTAATTTTAACTTCACAGAAATTTTGCTCGTGAACGTTGGTACTGTGATACGAGACAAATATTCTCGGAAAGGTGGGAATAAAACATGTTTTACTAGGTAAAAAAATCTTGGGCACACGTGAAAGTAATCGATTGTTTTATTTTCAAGGAAATGGAAGCATTCCGCTATTTAGTATAATGCGTTGAATGAAACTGACGGGGAAAATCGTGCAAAAATGAGCAACTGCAGCAGATAAGTTTAATACCGGTGTTTAAAACTTTTCAACATCTCCTCAGTGTACTGTCTATATTGCGAAAGTTCGCACGATTTTAATACTTTTCGTCAGAGGACGTAAAAATAAATATTGCGTCATTTTAATATAAGGCGCAATACATCTGGTTTTCGATTTCTTGTTATGTAAAACAGCTTATGCGTGGTAATACGAATAGGCCTATACTTACTTAGCTCGTAAACACTCCTTTGATCTCGGATCCACAATCTCCAACCACAAATTTCGGCACTTCCAAATAAGTTCAAGGCGATCACAGAACCAGCATTGATCTCGAATGGCGCAACTTTTCTTCGTGCTGATCTTAAATGTGTTTTCTGATCGATGCGTGAACTTCCCGACATTAGGCGGTGCCCAAGGTTCCAATTGGCAGAACCACCTTCCACAGTTCATATTCTGAAGCGTGCTGTGCTCATACTGCTCGGGGAGAGGAGGAGAAGGAACACTGTTTCCTGTTGTATTTTTGTTTACATTTATTACGTTTCCACATCGTTTTGAAAACGAATTGAGTATCGAGTTCCGACTGAGTAGGTATCCGTCTACCTGCATACTTTGGATCCGACTGAAATCGATTTAAGTTCGCTAGACAAATTTGCGTGTGGTAATGTTGGTACAATTGAAATTTATTTTGGTTGACATGAAATAAATAAATTCATACAACAATCTCTTTATTTTCTTTTGCCTCCACGTAAAGTTATTTGCTTAAGTACATTAAATGGATACAAGAAAATTATTTTTAAAAAATCACGTGCCAAATGAGAGCTCCACGCCACATAAAGTCGATACTGTTCTCGACGCACGCGCCAGTTTAGCCTGTATGACTCACATCTTCTACTGCCAAGGGGATAAAAGCATGTATCGAGGACTTGAAGTAAGAGTGACGGAGACGGAAGGCCAGTGTTTACGTCGCTTCCAGGAACCAGGAAGACATCATGGCCGGCGGCATCAGCTCTGTGGCCTGAGCCAATAAACACGCAGGAGATCATCAACAGTTCTGGTACAGCTACTGGGTAGAGTGATGTAGGAAGGGGAGTGGTAGGGTTACAATGTTGTGCAGCCTGCCCTCGGCCTCTCGTTGGTCCAAATAACACCCTCCTGCGAACACAAACATCTACTCTCGTACTAGTCGAACATCATGTGCCGTCGTTACAAGTTAGGCCGTGGGCTTTACATCCTCTCTCCCTATTGGCTCAATCGAATTGCGCGCGCATCTTTCTACGCAGGTGCGAGTCGCGGAGCAGCGCCGGGATTTTTTAAACTGTTCACAAATAAGAACTGAGCGTCCCGTAAAAAAAAAAAAAACAACTAAGATAAAATTATTGTGCTTCATGATGGATCGTATGGTAAATTTTGTCCGGCCTTTCATTTGTATGTGTTTGTTCACTTTCGATTCGTTTCCAATACGATCCGCGTTTCCATGGTATGTTACGCCCGACTCAGTCCGATACGATCCCAATATTTGGTGTAGTAACCTTGAGACTCAAATCGATTTGAATCCCGTTTTCATGAGCATTTTCAAAACAGGAAGTGTTTTAAAACCGATTTCAAAACGACATGGAAACGTAGTAATAATTGTACCAAAATGTTTCTTTCACTGTGGGTTTAACGGAACTCTACATTCGTTGAGTTTATAATACCCCCTGTATTGCAGGAATCGTTTGAAGCTCCTTCCTGACAGTGGTACTGACAGGTTTACAGAAACACGTCCAAGGGAATTATCTTGGCACTGAGGCCACGTGGGGTATTCCTTGCATGTACAAGATCGTCCTAGACCACCTGTGGCATATGTAATGAGCTCAGTGTAGTACATGACAGTACATGTACGAGGAAGGTAGCAAGGAGAGGGTAGTTCGTTCAACCCGGTGTTGTCGTCAAGCCCAGCCCACGAGCTCGTTCACTTCCTCTCCGCACAGCTTCCGGTCTGGCCGTGTACGGGCGCACAGGAAGTCGTCGACGACCACCAGGTTCAACCCTCCCTCCCCCTCCTCACACCAGGAAGCGACTATCATCCCCGCGCCCTCGCGACATGTTTGCAAACAAGTACAGAGTACCTCGACCTGCTGCGACCTTCGCCCCGCCCACTACACCTGCTGCTACCAATCAGCAGCTGCGCTACCACGAGCACCGACCAATAGGCAGTGTTACACAACAGCACTCAGTATCCAGTTGTCTCGGCAATATACGGCAAAGCTGTTTTCTTAGAACTATTTTTAACTTTCTCCTACACCACTGCAAACAAAACCATAACTACAAGTTTGTTATCATAAAACTCTAATCTTTTCGAAGTTTCTAACGATGACAATATTATTTTTGTGGGAAAGAAAATTTACTTCTATTTTAAAACCCTACAACTAATTTCCAGTTATGATTACTGCTGCAAACTATTTAGTGCCATTAATTTTGTTTTAACCAATGCTATGTCCGTAACTACCTTTAAGAAAAAATTCTGTTTCCGTTACTTTGCAACGGTTCATATTGAAACAAAGTATCTCTTTACCGCAATAAAACTTGAAATGTTCATAATAATGTGTTCGTATAGCGTAGTTTAGTCAATAACACATCGGTGCTCGAGGCTAAGGGACAAGGGGTAGGACTACAGTTATTTGTTTTAGGAATCTCCTCATTTGATTTCATAAGTATTTATTAAAAACGATATTTATAAAGTATATAATATAATAATATTAATATTATATTATATCGTTAAAGACATGGCATAGTAAAAATAAACACACTTATAAAGGATCTTCTGAGTGATCGTATTTGACAAACCAATGCATCATTTTCTTCTTGTATAGTTGAAAGGCTTTGATGTGGCACGATTTATGTACTCACAGACGAAAAAGTATAACAAAAGTTCAGATCTGACTTAGAAGAGTTGACATGGCTCAGACAAACGAAGAAACTCCAATAACAAAAGAAGAATGTCGAATATGGACATGTAACTTTAAAGTGTAGTAAACAGTTGTCTAAACATTCCACGTGACAAACCATTTTGTTAGCTCTTGACAGTGTACACCTTCAACATGCTTTTATTGTACATCGTATAAATGAACTGTACAGGCGTGCCACGTGTTCAGTCATTTCGTCCACAATTTCTAACCTAAATTTCTAGGCTTTTTTAAAATGTAATATTATCATTAATGTCACTGAGTGTAGTGATGTTCCTGTTTTAGTGACAGTCTGCCCATGACGTTGAACTATGCGGAGGTTGGCGTAGTGGCTAGAGTACCAAGGTGATCCGGGTTCGAATCCCGGCGGGCTCGGTCCCCGTATTATTGCGTGTAGGGATCGTGCCGGACGATGCCGCTGGTCGGCGGGTTTTCTCGGGGATCTCCCGTTTCCCCCACCTTTTCATTCTGGCACTGCTCTATACACCAATCCACCCCTACCTGACTAATATCTCTTCACTATATGCAGATTTTCAGCAGATAACACACGTGCTTAACGCGCATGAGTAATGTCTGCTTATGAAATAACGTTCAAAGAGCGTGTACCAAGTTCAGGAAATCCTGCAAACCAAAGCGTATTTCATCGGTATTTTTAACGGCGAAAATAGGTGATTTCTTGATCCTTGTTAAAATGAAGTTCCTTTTGCAGACTATAAAAAAATTATACGCTCACGTAGAGCACATTGTTGTCTCGTATTTATGTTGTTAATTGATGTATTCATATCAGGGTGAGTCAAGGAAGCATACTATTAGTGAGAAGACTGCGCATATGTTTAGTAACTTGCACTTAGAGGCTAATATGAGGCGGGAGGCACGTGCTGTATCACCCTTAGTGTTCCTCACTTCTACACTTCTAGATCTCGAACGCCCAAAATACGTCCACCAAGGCTGCCTACTTGACAACAACTCTTCTATACGTACTCAGCTTGCAAGAATGATACGTGACGTGTTTACGGTATACACGCTGTAATTCTTTCAACTCATATGTCTAATTGAGACATTTGTTTTTAGAAGTGTTAACTATATCGTAAATATATTTTACTCTACTGTTAGCAAAATAATATGCATGAACCTAAAAGGTCAGAATGTGCGGTAATACGCATGTACAATAGAGGAGGCAGGTAGTTGTAGCCGCCTGCAGTCATATGCAACCCGCATAGCAGAGCCACGCTGAGGGTGTGTAGTAGCGGCCAGGGGCAGGATGGGCGCCCGGCCGACCGACGCGGCATGGCGCGGCGGAAGTTACTAGAGACGAGGCGAACAAAGCGAGCTGAGTGAGTACTGGGCGACACAGACAGGGGAAGCTGTGAGGGACGTGTCCTGCAAGCCAATGGGGAATTACGAAGTAAAGAGGAGGAAGGCAGTTTCATTGCCTGCACAGATTGCTCATGATGACTGGCAGGGGAGGGGCAGGGGAGAGTGCCTGCCGTGCATCGCCTCAAGGTGCGGTTATCCCAGCGCACAGCTTCTGTACTCTCTAGCTATATACATGTGAGTGTAGGTAGGCTGTCCATTGTATAGCAAGCATTTCTGTATTCCGTCTTGTCAACACTATTATTACCTATTATTATAACTTATAGGCCGCTAGAGGACCACGCGAAGCATATATTTGCTATGCCATTTTCTCGGGCGCCATTATTCTTTCATCATCTCCGTATGTATTTTCTTCCGACTAAGTTGTTCTTGTCTTGGATTTCTTAACCTATTGTCTCACATTTTCTTGAGTATTTTATGTTGAATGTTTATCTGTCTTGTATATCTGAGTCTGTTATGCCAGCATTATTCAGGTATTTTCTGACTTCGGTGGTTCAGTTCATGTTCTTAATGCTTTCTGACCACTCCCAAATCTGTTTAGCTTGTCTG
>PNEQ01027038.1:39241-57337 GCA_003012365.1 Medauroidea extradentata
TTTTTTTTTTTTTTTTTTTTTTTTTTTTTTTTTTTTTTTTTTTTTTTTTTTTTTTTTTTTTTTTTTTTTTTTTTTTTTTTTTTTTTTTTTTTTTTTTTTTTTTTTTTTTTTTTTTTTTTTTTTTTTTTTTTTTTTTTTTTTTTTTTTTTTTTTTTTTTTTTTTTTTTTTTTTTTTTTTTTTTTTTTTTTTTTTTAAATATTCCCGTAACAATTCAGTGGACGTTTCTTCATGTCATGTACTATGTTATATATCTGCTGTACTGTCTCTTGTCTACTCCTGAATCACAATCTGTAGTCTTCTTCTGTCTTATACTAATGCCGGATAGATGCAACTAATATAAATATTACTGCTGAAAATATTAATAGTAACATGTGTAATTTATAGAGATATGCAAAATTCGCTTCATTTTCTGACAGCTGACTAGACTCCAAGTGCCCATAAGATCGTTAGACATCTCCTGCTGGCCGATATTGACGTAACTTGCCGTTGAGAATGCTTATACGGTAGAGAGGTCAATCTCTGTCAAGACGTAACACACGTAAAAGATAACACATAAAAGTTCGTGGTATCTTAATCGTAGATTATGATTTGTTACGTACAGGAAATTGAAGTTTAGTCTGCTATCAAATGCTAACGCGAAATTTTCATGTCGCTAGTAATTTGATACAAATATATTTAATTTTAAACAGTCACCGACTTTCCAACAAACGTACATTGTAAAGGTTTATTATTAAAATAAATTTTCGTTTAGGGCAGAAAAATTTGTATGATGGGAATTTTTTACAAATTTATTCAACGTTACTCTCTAGATCGTTTGAAGCTTCGACTCAATGTTCGAAATATTATTTAAATTTACTAATGTTTCCAGGATAAATGCTTAATTTTTACAACACAGCTGTTTAAGTTTAATACTACGAAAACGTTCTTATTTCTTTACGAACGAGTCACTCGCATAAACGTGGACATTAAAAACAACTTTATCGCCATTAAAAAAGTCAATTTCAGTTTTCCACTCTCATATAGGTTACAAAACATACTGGTCAACGCCATGAGAATCAGAATATATATTAGATGCGGGCTCTGACACAAGCAGGGAAACTTGGTTCTAACAATTATTTTACTACAACCTGTGAGCATCATACTGAACTGTGTAAGCTACCATAAAACAATCGTATATGCATTGGTGTTTGCTTTTCCGTTGAGGTCAACCCCTTACATGTTTAACACGCGTTCATACTTTCTCGTTTTTACGATAGAACTGTCGACATTTTAAAGCCTGCACGAAAATAGTACTCTGTTCACGTTAAAGTGCACACTTTCTGAGGCATTTAAAATTAATTTCTGTCAGTAATTAATTATCTTTACCCCAACTGCTTATCTGAGAATTCACAAGGTTTGCGCACAGTGAGAATACTGTTGAAGCGCTGATTATGTATTCCCTCCACCAGTTTATATTTGCCTGGGTGGACATATTTAGCGTGTTCGAGATCTACAAGTATGGAAGCTATAAGGGTGACACTGCACGCACATCACACCTCACAATAGACTCTTGGCTATAGTCACAGAACTGCCGTACTGTCTTCTCCCAGACAACTATCCTCTATGCGACATGCAGTGGTTATCCTATTATTTCATGACATACTACTGAAGGTAAAGTGCACTGTACACGCCTATATAAAAAAAAAGACCTTTTCAAAATTATCACCGGCTAGAAAAAAAATGTTTTAACGAAAATTAGTGAACTTGAAATTGGTATACATAAGTGTTAAGATTTTTGAATGTTATTTATAAGCAGACAGCAGTCACGTTTAATAAGCAGTTCTCGATTATCTTGCAGTGGACAGCTGATTAAGCGAGTTTTTTATATTTAAGCTCGTGGATTGTGCATTGATGACGACATACCTTGAAATCATAACAATTTTTTCCACATTATTCTTGACCAAACAACTTTCAATGAACTTCGGTGTGTCGTGAACAGCTTATTTCAGTTGAGTTGTGTGTTACTGTCTACTTTCAGAGGTATGTGGTGAGGTGTGAGAGGCAACACAACTGGTACTATCTTCGCGCCAGTTTCTAGTCCCTGGCTGGCGTGTATGCAGTTGTCGTACTAAACTTCATATAAGCTACAGTAACACAACCTTACTACGGCTAGCATGTGTGTCGACATGTTATCCGGTCTCTTTGTATTAACTTTGTCTCTACAGACGATAGCCGCAGATCCTCTGGACGTGTGGACAAGTAGCTGCTACGCTTTCGACACAACTATGGAACTATGATGCCTATGAAGATGTTTTTTCCTTTCAGCGTGGTAAGAGGGGCTGCAGTCAGAGGTAGCAGGCTGGGACAAGGATATAAGACAAGGGAGGGGGTTGTGGTTTCTACTGCGGTTATCTTCCCGGAGTTAACACTACACATGTCTCCAGCATGTGCACGCAACTATACCTCGTGTCTTCACATATCCTCCCTGTCTTACCAACTTAACTCCTTCAAACACCAAGCGATATTTTTTATTTCAACTGTTACGACCAGAACTGTACTTGCACTAACGACGTACACGCTCGTACCTCGGAAACAACAAGGAATGTGAGTTGTGGTGATATTATTGCCTGTGAGAGTTAACTAATAAGCGTGCAAATTACGTGTTTCGTTTGTAAAGACTGTACATAGCTAGAGCTGGTTAGCTTCCAAGTGCAGGTCGGACCATAAATTGCCTTCCTCTGCATCTGTCCTATATACATAATCACAGTAATGTTATAAGGTTGTATTACTGAATGTTTCATTTGGACGGTTTTACGTACAAACAGACCAAATGCCAAGTTTTACTTATAAGTAAAATATGCTATAAGTTTTTTTTATATTTTAAAAAACTTAGAAAAAGTATGTTAGTCATGTAAAGTCAATATAACGACAAACGTATATAGAATTAATATACTTTTCTTTAAAATATTTTATACAAAACTTGCAAATGGAGATTGATCTGTTTATGCATAACACCGCCCATTTCTCACTTCATTATTTGTAATAAAATACTTTGCGGTTTGTTTTTGCAATTAAAAACAGTAATTTTTACCTATACTACTTTGACGAAGGGTTCTGGCAACTAAACTCGTAAACTAATAATTTTAATGGGAAAACAGAGTCACATTACTTCTTTATGTGGCATATATTTCAAGAATGAATGAGTTTGTAGACATTCACCATTGCTTATGTTTAGTTGGCAATAAAACTCTGTTGTATGGGGTGCAGATCGAACGAATCAACCACGAAGGTAGAATCCTAGAGGAATTAAGTCAATTGAATCAAAACACGCTTAATTAGCCACACAAAATGTTTTCTTATAAAAGACCCGAAAAATAAACAGACATGAAACCAAAAGACTGGTAAGAAAGTTAGACGGAATTTCACAAATAAATAATCCGTTGACAGCACACAACTTGGAGACAATATTTTCAGCAAACGAAAAACATTTTTCGCTGGCAAGTTTTTATTTTATTGAAATATATGTTGTCTTCAAGTAATATGTGTGTGATTGCCACAGTTTTTACTGCTGAGATTCCTTTATCATTCGTATTAGATATATTGTTTTGATTTTTAGATCTCATTAAAAAAACTTTATGTGAGGTTAATTGTTTTGTCTCGTTGTTTCAATCGACCGTAGTTTCGTTTTGTGGTTGCTCTGCTCGTCATAAAACACAGAGGTATAACTGCGAGCTCGACGCAATCAGTGGATAAGTCCACAAACACATACGTCATCATAAAGTTCCATAGATAGTACACAGTAAAACATTTTGTATTTTTACAAAAAGATTTTTTGGAAACCAGTTTCCAAAAAAGTCTTTGTAAGTAACACTACAAAAATGTTTTGTAAAATTTACAAAAAAACTTGTACACTTACAAATTTATTTGTGTATTTACAAACATTTGCGTAAATCTACAAACAAATTCTTTATGTTTACAGCTAATATCAGGTTCATTTTACAATTGTTTGTAGTGTTGCAAAAAAATTATTTTTAAAAGTACAAAATGTTTTGTAAAATGTGACCCGTCTCCTAGGTTTATTTTGTTTGTCCTATGTTGTTTTGTTATTTTGTAAACGTGAAATTTTGACTTTATAGTCACATTTTGTGTCTAATATAAGAAAAAATATCTGGTACAAGTAAAAAATAAAAAAAAAAGTTATGAAAATTGCTGTAAACCGCACCCTTCCAACAAGCGTGGATTAAAAAAGATACGGAAGCGTGGCATGTTGATACGCTGTACCATAATATTGGTAGACGTGACAAGAGTACACGTGATGCTGTTATGAGTATTGAATATATATTCAATGGTTATGAGCACGGTCGTAGAAGAACAGGTCTGGACACTCGCCTATCTACCAATGAACTTTGCTTGACCCCCTTGTTGTTTGGCTGTAGTTCGTCAAGTTACCGAGATTGATGTGTTTGGCGTTACTATCAGAGCGGTCGAGCTCAAGCTCCGCCCACTTTTTTCCAGTGTTTACATAATAAAGTAAATAAAGAATGCTGAAGCCATAATTTAGGATTGTGAGCGAAGGGAGTATTTAAAAATTGATAAAAAAATACAATTTGATAAAAAGTGAGAGGTAGGTGGGCGGAGTTTGAGCGACCTGACAGTAACGCCAAACACGCACACGTTATCGGTAACTTGGCGAACTACAGCCAAACAACAAGGGCGTCAAGTTTCCATGCGAGTGTCCAGACTTGTTCTACGACCGTGGTTAGAAGCAGGCAGGGAGCCACTGACCAATCAGCGCTGTTAGCGTCCCCTCCCTCGTCTAGTCTCATCCTGCAGGACACTCGTCACTCTGTCACTTGTCTACTCGCTGTTGTCACGTGACAGTACCCCTCCCTCCCCTCTCCCTAGTGTGTGAGGTATCGTGTAGCTGCTCTGGTTACCAACCTCGCAGCACAGGAGGTAACTATCCAACTAATAGTATTACACGCAACTTTACTAACAACATCTTGCGGCATGAACGCAGGGATAAAGGGTTCCGTCATTATTTTTTATGAAATATAAATGTTATGTACATGGAACCAAAAATAAAAACAGTAACGAACCTTCTCATGAGGTAATATTCTTCCAGAAATGTCACCTGTAATACTGTCTGTTTGAATGTTATCTTTGGAATGTATCCGTTGACGTGTTACTGTCTTTATAATATTTATCGCCACATAAACTACATCGATATAAACTCGATAGTACAGAACCTGGACTTCTTTAGGGCTGTTGCCGGAAAACTTATATCAAATAGTTTACAAACATTCTATCAGAAAAATATCAATTGTAAGTAGACAAATTTATCCAAAGTTGTTTTAAAAATTTTCTCGTAAATATTTGTATTTTTTTCTTGTGTATTAAATAAATTACTGAGGCCAATCATATTTTTATAAAATATATTTTCAAAACATTTACAAACTAAATTCTGCATTCGGGAAAATACCAACAACGTATTGCTGCTGTAAAAATAACATCTATTCGTTCTTATAGTTGTAAACCGAGATGAAAGCGCACAAAACTAGTATTTTTTGGACATATATACAATGTGTGAGAAAACAAGCGAACTCTATTGAGGTTATGACGCAGTATACGAACATATCTGGCCTTTAATTTTATAGACTATACTACAATTGTTGAAATTGTTACATGATAACTGACTTACATGTTAACTTATGTTTGACGGTAGATAAGACTATAGCACGTTTTTTTTTTTAAATAAACGTCACGTAGTACTATCAAGTGCAGTTATTACCTACCAACATAAAAGTAGTTGAAACTGTTAATGGGCAGAGTTAAGCATACCATATAAGACATGAGATAAAGTTGTTTGCAGACAGCTGAAACACACAAAATCAAACTTTGACCTCAAATATCAGAGTTCCAGTGAACTATGGGTGAGTTGACTTCAGTATGATTCAACCCTGTTTATAATATGAAAGGCCAGCAATGTGGAGACAACAGCTGGGAGCTTGTAGGCCTAGATGTGAACATATTATACATTAGAGCCGCACGTACTGGCTCCGAGCATCTTAGTTTCTGTTTTTTTCCAAGTGATTGAAGCGAATGCTGCGATAGCTCCGTTCACGCGGCAAAAATTCGTAATTTTATATTTGCACGGCCTAGTAACAGCTTTATAGACATTGCATGTGACTACATTTTCCACTTGTACACGTGTACACTTGTACTTCCAATAGTTTTCCCATAGTGACATGACAACGTCTAAATTTGTAAGTTGCGGGAACATGCTAATAACAAAAACCAAGTGTCTTACGCGAACAAGATATTTTACACTGAAATGAGATATTACTGGCAATTTGCTAAAATATTTTAATACACACAATGAAACTCCTTTGTACTTATTTAAAAAATCTGAAAATTATGACAATTTACTTCATTTATTGCAGTAAAAAAATACAAATGGTCTGTTATGTGTGTTTTAAAATTTTTAGCATATTGCCTATAAGATACAATTTCAGTGTAAAATATTCCATTAGAGTAAGACAGTTGGTTTTTATTATTATTACGTTCCCGTAACTTGTGAATTCTGACTTTGGCATGCAATGTTTACAAGTGGTAAATGTAACCACAATTAATGCCTATAAAACGAACACTATGTCTTGCAAATATAAAGTTATGAATGTTTGCCACGTGAACACCTTTAATATAGGCCATGGACGATTCCTCTTCAGTTCCTGTGTATAGTAGTGTATAATCGTCGCTAACATCCCCGCTGCCGACTAAAATTAAAACGCAATTAAAATAAATAAACCGACACACGTGTATCAGTCCCCTCAGTCATGACGTCTTGACTAACGCCTGTATGGTTGGCAACCATTCCAGCCTTTTAATAATACATACGTCTTATACTCGATCCATTCTAAGGTTGCAGCTAATTTTATTCAAGTGAATGAGAATAACAATTTTGCACAACATAAATAATTTCATTTGAAATATTGAGAAATACAGGGTAACTATGCTGCGGCACAATCAATATATAAAACAATTGCTTTCATTTATTTCGTTAGCATGTTTACACGTTGGTGCATGCATTGGTGTTGTGATTTTACATTTTTTGTAGTTTGAGAGGAAAATATTGTCATATGAAATGTTGAAATGGATCAGTGGACATTATTCTGCACATATGCATAGAGTATGAATGTAGTTGCAGCAATTTCCAAATAAACTTGATCCACAACTATCATGGAATTTAAATTGGCCGTATGACTGGTTAAAAATGTATTGGCCCAGTGTGTAAATAACGACTGGCCGTTTCTTGGTCATTGGCATTTCTTCCTTCCAAGATTGGCCCAATCACATGGGCCAATGTGTAAATCCGGCCTTAGAGTGCACAGAGTATAGCTACGCGGGATAGATTTCCATATCTGGATGATAAACGATATCATCCTCCCCTTCCACTCTCACTATCATTGTAGAGTCGTCACGTGCATGCAACATTCAGTGCTCGTAGCACGCGTTGAAAATACTTCCTCACATTCATGTACAACAATAATAATAAAAAATAACATTTATTTGCGAAGGCAATAAACTGATATCGTAACGTGGGGTTACTCTGTGCTTCGTAAAATATTTAAAATTTAAAATGTATATATTATGATTTATAATACAGAAATATAATTAAGTTCTAAGTTTTTACTCAATCAAGCTAAAAATCAAATATTTTTAGTGTCACAAAGTAACCCCGCTTTTCGGTATATATTATTCCAGCAGCTTGATTTAAAAACTTCGTGTGGGTTTATAGTTCCAGTGTTTCTGTATTTTACGAGCGAATAAATCTCACCGGCCTGCTTTGGTTTCACTTATTCCGCCTGTGTTCTATTTTTCTGCGCCAAAACACATGAGTTATGTCGCCTATCTGTTATCGTTTCTGAAGTAACAGTGTCGTCTGCAAATCTGTGCTGCGGATACACGGCACTTATTAAAAAGTTTAGTTATGACCATGTAATATTAATATTTCAATATTTATGTTTCGTGTAAGAAACGTCCCACAATGGTGGAGCTATATTGGCACACGTGTTGGCGATTCTTCCTGGCATCCTTGCACTAGAAATAATAATAAAAATGAAATTGTACTGAAAATATCTGAAAAATAAGAGCTTTGATAGAAATTTGAATAAAAAATTTGAAAATAATCTGTATACATCTTAAGATTTTTTCAACAGCAATAGGACATCTAACAAATCAGTATTAATTTCTTGAATAAGCTTAAAATATGAATGAAGTCACTAACAAAAAATATATTTAATGTAAAAACAGTGGAGGGTACTTGATACCAGTTGTCTTAAATTTGGTATCGCTAGATATTCGTAAATGTAGAGCCATTGTGAGAAGTAAGTGGAGAGCACCCCACAATTTTTGTACATTAAAGTGATTCGTTAGTTTAATAGTTGTGTGTTTCAAATATGTAGGTTGAAAAGGCATGAAGTAAGTATGCATTCATATATGTCCGTGTGTAGACATGTATGTATGTATAAACAATCAACAAGTGTGGTCGTAGAACAAGTAATAAATAATGAGGCAAATATTGTTTTCTTTCTTTATGTTATTAGTTTCAGTGCAGATGTACATACTATGATGAAATGTAACAGGTATTTGTTACAAACCAGCTTATGGTTGTACTATACGTATATATGAAATAAAAAAGTGAATGCTTGTGTTAGCCTGCTGGCGTGTGACTGCGAAGTAAAGATGTGGGACGAAGACAAGGAGGCAGGGCTGATATTCTCCTGGCTCACTCCTGACCAATTACACTCGCGCATTAATCACGTGGTCTCGTGGCTGAACGCCAGACACAACCAGCTGTACGTACCTGGCCTCACAGCTCGTATACTGGCTTGTCCTCCTAGCCGAGTCGACGAGAATGCCCACCATCAAGAGTCCTCCCAACATTCATTACGAGTGAGTGATAGTCGCCATCTTGAATGTTTGTATTTCGTGTCATAACTTTTCTTCTGGCTCTATTTCATAGAACTTTAACCTAACTGCAGAATAGAATACATATTTATAGAATTATAGACACCGTAAATATATTTTTGTCACTATCATTGTTACAGACCAAATTGCAGTTAGAAAATGCATTACTTTCTTAACTGCAGTTTGATCTTCAACAACAGTAACAAAAAATAAAGTTTTTGAGTGCCTAAAATTCTATCAATATGTATTATAATCCATAGTTAGGATAAAAATTAAAAAAATTACCTAGAAGGAAAGTCATAACAAAAAAGATGTCATGATGGTGCCTATCACTCACTCTTTTAAGGTGTATGGAAAGGTACGACGTCAATCGAGCGACTGGAATACTTAATCGTCAATATAACCTGAACTACTTATCATAATTCGGTATAAGTTGTTGTAAAGTAGCTATATTATTAGTGGTGGAGAGGTTTCCGACATTGTCGCTTCACTTCCAGTTCTTGGTTATATGAACCGATGACTCCGCTGCCGACGAGACTTTATAACAATGAAAGCTATCCTTGACAAAACTGAAGCACAGGTTCTCTCCCAAGATTGGAAGATTTTGAATAATGTGCGTTCAGTACGGAGGTATCATAACTGGACGTAGTTATGCAAGAAGGAACCAACACACTGTCGTAGTACTGAGATATTCAAGGTCTCTACTGTGTGTAGCTAAACCTTGTATTAACCGTTTTATCTGGAATACTTTTTCCCTTCAAGTAATGATACAATGCTTGTTATTTTTCTAGAACATTATACGAATCTTCTCCTCCTACTTGATATGCTTATATCAAAATAAATGACATCGTTTTTTGGGTGGTTCCTTTTTGAAAAACCACGTACAATTTTAAGTGGTATAAATACAAATTGTGTTACTGCCTTAAACGCATCTTATAAAGTATGGATGCTTGCTAACTATATTCGTCGTGTAGGCTACAATTTCTGGAGAAAACCATTCGTATGTTGAAATTCTTTTTTAGCCTACTTTGCAATAGTAATATTGATGTGTCTATCCGTGTTTCACTTTAAAGTTGAGAGACGTAATTATTTTGTCAGATTTTAGTAACATCCTGTTACTAGAGTAACACAGCCAGGAACTCAGTCGAGGACGGAGCAAGCTGTGGGAGGATGTTTTAATAACATCTAGGGCCGCGACTATAGGCTTGCTAACAGGCAGCGAGAGAGAGAGAGAGAGAGAGAGCCGCAAGGAGTGACGAGGTACTGGGCGACGACGTCATCGAGCCAGAGGGTCGTCAACGACGTCGAGGGGCCGGTGTCCAGGAGGGCACAGCCAGGCCAGCGATCCGTCCCTGGTGTTCGCAGAGCGAGACATCTATGAGAGGCGTAAGTAAGTCTCTATTCGAGTTGGCTTTGATAGTGACGGGTTTAGAAACGTACTTGAGGAGGGGAGCTTACGTGACTTTATGGATTGTAAAATACAACAGCCATCACAAAATTGTGGTTGTGTACTGTTACAGGGCATTACAAAAGACATACATAGAAGTAGGACATATTAAATGTACTTGGATCATTATAGAGCAAACCTCAGTTTCCTTGAGGCGACTGGACATACTTTGGCTACATAATGTTGAACACGATTTGGTAGCCCCTCTCCCCCTAAATTATCCATCGTTACCCATTCTTCAACACTTTAGACTGGTACCTCACTATCATATACCCTGGGAGTGAACTTAAATGTTTGAGACCTCCTAGATCAAGCAGGCAAAGATTACAACAATTCGTAGATCTTAACTATTGCGCACACTAACTCTAATATACTCAATTTCATATAAGTTTGGATACATCTGACAGCAACTTATGGGCGATAATTTGTAATATTTTGTTATTTGTGTCACCGCACAAGATAAACTTTGCAATACAAATGATGAAATGGACACCTCAGGTTCACTTTATAGCTAAAAATGTCTAGCAATGGGCAACAAAGCACAAAAGTACTGAAAATTATTGCCAATAAGTTGCTGTCAGATTTATCCAAACTTATATGAAATGGAGTACAACACACGTTCATACAATTTACGTTTCGTAGCCATTCATCATAACGATAGGCCAGTTCAAGGCAGCAGTTACTCAACATTCCTAAAATTTATATATCGGAGTTTAAAATCTTCTTACTGGCTCAAAGTGTAAATGTATTTATGTTTTTTTTTTGTTCTAAAAGTATATAATTGGCAATTGACAGATATTAAAGCTGTTTACGCTTTATTTCTCAAAAATGTTTCAAGTATCCCGTCCACTAAATACCTGCGCCAGAAGAACATTTAATGGAATATGAAACTGGAAACAAGGAGTATTAAACCTGACAAAATATAGAGGAAGGGTACATACGTAATGTTGGAGAAAGCTATCTTGGACGAGCATATACGACTCTGTGCCACACACAGTCAGTTCTGTTGCTTTATAATTCCACGCGGACCACTTGTCAATCTGCGCCCGACATCTTGATACTACGATACTTGCATTCCTTAGCTTTGCTTCCGGAGAGAACTTCTTTTACACTTCTTTCAGGAAACATTCTGTCGTTCTTTCAAGTTCTCGGCAAACATCCCGCATCCCGAAAAGTGGACGTATTACTGACTTTGTCTTTAATAAGTCCGTAAGCTGTGTTTTCCCTCACTTCCAAACAGTTTAGTATACTTGAAGGAAAATAGACTTATGAGGTCACCTTCCTGTCGGTGTCCTAAAAACGTTGGAGCTCGTGAACGGCGTTCCATTAAACTCTGTATATATATATGAAATAATATTACCACCTGACTTTTATGCCTTTTCTTCGAGTAGCCTATAGTTTTCAAAAATTGGCATTTAAAATTAGTTCTGTTTGTCATATTTAGGGAACTATACTCTATTCAACCCTAAGTTCTTAATTTAATAGTTCATTGTCTGAACGTAAATGTTGAAAAATATATGGTTACAAGTTCGTAATTTTGTAAGATAGCACACTATCAATTAAATAAACATTTCACGTCATATTTCAAGATGAAAATACTCTATCGGGTACCACTCGGGTTTTCTGTAGGCGAAAATGGTAGAGGTACAAGTAACTTCATTCTACTTTGACAGTCCGGGGGCCCCGTACTGTTACCACGATGTAATAATGTTAGTTGAAACTTACTATACACACGGTGAAATATGAAAACAAAGTGCCGACATGAAACATGTGAAGACATATTCTACACAAGCTTGGTAAGAAGATGGCGGTTGTAACACGAACAGCAGCTGAATGCCAGTAAAAATGAAGAAGGGATTGTTATAGATAGCTGAGATAGATGTTGAGACTCACCCTTGGTGTTACAGCAACGCGCGCATCTACGGCGAGAGTGTCCTGAGCGGGAAGGAGCGGCAGGGTCGTCATGGCGAGGCTCAGCCACACAAGTAGCAGCCATGCGAGCTGCCAGCTCGACCTCCTGGCGTCTGTCTCTGCCCACAGAGGTGCCTGTAGAGTGTCGACGTCGTCCTGCCTGAGGAGCTGCCACATTGTAGTACCTAGCATCGTCTCTACCCAGGAACACCTCCTCCTCCTGTTGAGCCTCGCAGTAGACCATGTCTCCACCCAGCAGCTCGGCGGAGGCTGCAGTCTTGCGTGCCGCCACACCAGGAGCTACGTCGCTAGGTCGAGGTTCTCCCAGCACCAGCAGGTGTGGAGGACTGCTTGCAGACACTGAGCGTAGCAAGGAGCGGAAACTACGCCGGTGAGGACTGGAGGCGGTGAGTGGAGGCGGCGGAGGCGGCGCGGTCGTGGGTGTGCTGGGGGCAGAGCTGGAACCTCGCAGTAAGGAGGACGACGATGTGGGGGTGGTCGCCGTGGAAGACGAAGGTGCCGCCCCCATCTTGGTGGACACAGCTGGCACACCGCGCCTCTTCAGCAACGACAGAGGAGCTCTGCACGATGTGCTGGTGGCCAGCGTGAAGTAGGACGGGTTGTCTGCAACCACACACACACACACATCCTCCAATAACGTCCTTCAACATAACGATTTTACAACAAGAACATCAATCAGGTCACTTATACTGTGAAGCAGAAGTGTATAGGTGATTCGGAATAACGCGAGCACTCAAAAAAGCCCTGATTAATTTATATTTTCTGCCAGTTTATATCTTTCCGCCGAATGTAAACATAAATATTGCCACGTGCTTTTATTTGCATAAGGTCGTGCAATGTTTAGAACTACAAAACTGCTCCGATAAATTTTATCTTCACTATAACTCATTAAATGCACGAGGTTGAATATAAAATGTAATAAAAAGTAATCTTAGTTATAAGTGCCTGCGAGTTAACGTCTTACAAGTATAACACTAGTTCCTCTGCATCTACTCTAATTGATACAACACGCACTATTGCTGTTACGAATCTCGTAAATGTGTGCATATTTTTAAAAAAAACTTTTAACTCACAACCGCCACTGAAAACACACATGACACACGCAATTCAAGACTTCAAGTTTCGTTCAGTTCTACTGCCACGAACGACGACGCACTTAGTTCGCAGGAGACCAGTTCTCCTACGTTTTCGCATGCATATCCGTGTCCGCGTGTGTCCCGCTGTAGGACAACTCTCAGTGTCTTATGTTTGCGTTTTTTACGTACGTATCCACTTCCGTGTTGCTTATGACGGGTCTTAGGATTCCTTGATTTACGCCAGAAAGGTAACATCAACTCGTTTCAATGCCCAACCTGCAGTTCTGCTTCGTGGTCCGGCCGTAAATCAAGGACCCGTAATAAATGACGACGTTTCTCATGCAGCAGCATTCTTCTAGAAATATTACGGATAAAACATTGATTCGATAGTCATCTTTATAAAGTCTGGGAATAACATCCTGCATAAAAAACTTTCAAGTGGCCAAACCAAAACCCACCCCCAATTGTACTGAAGCTGTTGGGAAAAACATTTCAGCAGGGAATGCAAACTGTTACATTCCGCTTGAAGAGCCAAAGTTGTTTATTTCTGACTTTCAGTAAACAAGTTAATTTTTTATGTATAGAGTACCAAACGTGTTTTTTATGCATATATTCGACAACGAAATATATTGTTGCATGTTGGCCGGGCAGCAGGCACATTACATCATGCTGGGTGGTCAGCCCTGTGAGTCAACCAGTGATGTCATGGGTTTTCGCAGCTATTTCGCATCTCCCGAGAGACGTCACTGGGTTTCCCCGATGACGCCAGTGCGAATACGTGACTATCGACAAGTACGACCGAGGTAATGTCTATTTTTAGACTTCAGGTCATCGTATTTCATCAGCCATTGACGTCATTTAAGGGGCCGTATAAAAGCCTCGGTACTGCGCAACATGAGTCAGTCTAGTATTGCAGAGTCTTGTGCAGAGTCTGGAAGAGAGTCGGGAAGAGTCTAGTATTGCAGAGTCTTGTGCAGAGTCTGGAAGAGAGTCAGGAAGAGTCTAGTATTGTGCGGTCTTGTGGAGTCGTGACGAGTCAGTGAGTCTGGAGTTCGAAGTCTGAAGAGGGGCAGCGCCCTTAGGGGCGGCGTTGCCACTGGGGCGGCGATGGACGTCGTTAGAAGTGACGGGCCGAGAGGAGACACTGGCGGCGGCACAGATATGAGGTTCCAGCGCCTTGGGGGCGGAATCACGATGGCGCCGAGGCTGATGTAACATCGGCGGAGCTGACCAGGTGTAGCGACTCGAGGATGGCAACACGACGGCAGCGGTGGTCGGTGTCAAGGCTGAGTAACATCAGCGCCCTACAGAAGGGACTCACAACACTCAGGTGTTGTGTCGGCGCGACTGAGTTGACGAAGTGTTGTGTCTCGAGGATGACAACACAGCAGCGGTGGTTGGTGTCGAGGCTGTATGACGCCAGCGGGCTGCAGGAAGGACGAACAACACTTGTGGTGTTGTGTTGGAGTACTGCAGAGGTGGTGAGCTGTGGAGAACAGCACTGGCGATGTTGTGTCGAGGAGGGCAGTAACTGGTGACTTGAGGAGACTGTCTACCTGGTGATTCAAGAGAAGAAGTGCTTCGAGAGTTCGCTATTGGTTCTGCTCGGAGGAGGTGCTAAGCTTGTGCAGAGAGGCTGGTGAGGACATCTAGGTGATGTCATGAAGACGTCTTGGTGACGTCGGAGTCTACTGCGAGGCTACAGGCAAATACCTTCGGAGCAGTACTGGGTGAGACAAGAGGGCTTCTGCTGCGGGTCGACAGGTGAAGAAGGAGGTGCGCGACGGGAGTCGAACCGAAGACCTCAAGAGTGAAGACAGTGGTGCACTCTGGTTGCTGCACTGTACATGGTGAGCCATCCTCCCTTAGGACTGTTAAGGTTGTACATTGTCATTGTTAGAGAGACTGTTGAGTGGATATATGACTGAACTTTTATTGTGATTTGTAGTCTTAAATTGATTAATGGTAAATATTCTTGTGCTTTAATTGCCAAAGTTAATTAACGTTCTGTGGAACAGTACTAATTGTGTGCGTAATTAATTGTGTTGTGAGAGTTATAGTTTATTACTGTTTTGTGTATTTCGTAGCTTTGTGAGCTATTAAATCCAGTACTTAATTTAACTCTTTTATTTATAATTATAAGACCGCTATCCCAAAAGAACTCATGGGTATTGCCCACATGAAAAGTTTGTGTTGCTCAAACTTGTAACAATATATAAGCAAGTTAATTTTTTGTGTACAGTGTACCAAACATGTTTTTATACCTATATTAGGTGCCTATGTATAGTCATATGATACAAAAATCCTATATTAAATAACAAAGAAGAGACAGTAAAACAGTCCTGTACTTGAAATCTTGATTGTAGCAGACAACTGTAAGTTTGTATGTACTATATATCCAGAGAAGGTTTATTACGGTTTTGGTTGTGGAACGATGGTTGACGTTTCCGTTACATAAAATGTTTTTTTTTTTTTTTGAGATCCTAGCCGTGACGCAAAGAACTCGTATGCATGAAACATGTAGGCTTACATTGCGTTTTTAGTAAAAACCTTCAACGATGATACTAGGACTGGCTATACAATATATACAGGTAGCGTGAGGTCTACGAAGCCAGCATAATAAAATAGGCTAAAAGAAGACGCATGCCGTAATAAAACGTACGGTGGCACTGAACATGCGACATGCAGTCAAGTAGCTACTTTCTGGACCATGGCTCCAGCAAAAACACAAGCGAAGTGGCCGGGTAGGACGCCAAATAGCTCCTCCCTAGCTCACTTTCACTTCTCTCCCTAAATATCACGACGACCTTCACCTTCGCTTTGTCGGGACAAAATCCCCGTCCAGTAACCCTTGGGAACGCCTTCCAGCCAATGGAAACACTGCACTACCTAACTCCGTCCCTCGTGAGCAAAACGTCGTGCTACCCTTGACCCATTATTAATTTGTTTCTTTACTTGCATTTTAAACTTAATTTTTTTCCCCACATTTTCACATTATTGAAAATATTATTTACATTGTCCTACTATAACTTTAATGAAACACATATAATTAATCAAATAAATAAAAGTAATCCCCACTGCCAGGTTGTTATAGTAGTGCTTTGACAAGGGAGGGGGGATAGATGTAAAGAGGTGGACAGGATCAGCCCAGGCCACAGGCCCAGGCCCTTTGTGACGGCAGAACCCCCCCCCCCCGCCATCTCCTGATTTCAAGGTACTTGATTTCCATTTACTGTTATTAAACTAATCCTAAACTACTTAAATCTAATCATACAACTAAATTGCCATTATATTAAATACCATCGTGTTAAGGCGGTTAATTTAATACCCGTCACGAGGTATCTTCAATTACAAATGCCATATTTTCCTTTACAAAATTATTCGTACTTAGTGCAATAAAAGTTACACTTTAGCACGTCACATATTCAAAAAAAAAAAAATTACGAGGGTTAAAAAAATGCTTACTTTATCCGGAATCACCTATATATGATTAATTTTTTGGCGTATTTTAACTGAAACAATCTGTAGAGAGGAATGCAAAGATAGTAAAAAATATCCTGTACGTTGGAGGCTAAGTGGCCTGCACAGGTGGTTTTAGTCTATGAATGAGATTTGCCTCGGGGAAGAAGGCACCATCCAACCGTACATACCTAGATGATTATCGAAACTTAGCTAACATCTTGATATTTCGAGGTTCGGTTCGTATCACTAGCGAGTTGTAAGAATGATCTGAGTGTTGTCGCGGTCGAATATAAATACAGCTGACTGTGGCCGAGCGGGCAGTGCTTACTTGGCGCTTAGTCTGTACGTGCAAGTACTGAAGAGGCGCACTCTGCGGATATTCTTTAATATACCTACATTCATGCATATATCTGAGTGCCTGTATTTTATATTATTACGTGACGTAACAAAGGTGTCATTCTGTAGCTTAATAATTTTACTTTCACTCAAAATTATTTCATTCGTAGCGTTTAAAGTTTTTAATTTGGGCAGAATAAAAAATAGCCGAATCGCAACTTTTACGTGCGCTTGTACAAAAAAAAATGGAACTGAAAAGTATTTTATTTTTGAAAAATTACTATTAATGTAATGTGTAAGAGTTGGATAGTTTTTGGTACAATTATAAAAATGCGAATATTTCTGCGTAGAGCAGTCTTATATAACATGCTAACAAACACAATTTTTAAATTTGAATAATGAATTAGGCTACAAGGCAGTCTAAAAATTTTAATCGTAACTACCCTTGTTAACTTTTTTATGTTTATGTTGTTCTTTTTTTTACACTATTCTCACTCTAGAACTTGATAGTAGAATATACCGAAGAAATTAATTTTCTGACAATTTGAACGCCTTTCACTTAACAAACAATTCAATGTAATAAAAATATATCTACAAACTTCCCATCAGACCCCTTAGTAAAGTATTCCTGGTTAGAATCCCTGCTGCCGTTTCAAAAGAATTGTTAAACTGTCGTTTTTTCATGCATTTGTAAATATTTGTAATGCCTGATAGTATTAAACACACATATTTTAATTTGTGTACGAAATGTGGTGGAAATACGAATTCATACAAAACTTGTGTAACTTTTTTTTTCTTTGAATATGGTTGGACTACGTTTAAATAAAAAAATGAGGTCTACGCTATAAGAGTATTGTATGAATGGGGTTGTTCACCAGAATAGGAGCGTAGAA
>PNEQ01027038.1:57437-109407 GCA_003012365.1 Medauroidea extradentata
CTGCCTGACTGTTCACAAGAAACAAGAGTGTAGGGTCCGGGGGGGGGGGGAGAAGAGACAATATGGCGACGTCGATCTGGACTGTGCTTTGCCCTCTTCCTCACCCCTCCACTCATTAACTAATTAAATACTCGCGTATATACAGGCTTTTCATGAAAGTATGTTAAAATTTTGGTGAGATGATTCCTTGTAAAAACTTAGGTAAAGCTATAAAGTGAAAGTTTTTGGATGCCGCAAATCGTAAAAGATAAATTCGGCATTAAATATTGTCACTTCTTAAATAACCTGAAGCAATGAGAAATAAGTAATGGCATTATGGGTGCGTTTTAAAAGAAGTAATAATAATTTCTCCATCTGCGAAAAAAATTCTTTCGAATACATTTCACTACATTAAACAATTAGGATGCTCAAACCTGAGTGTATCGTGTGTTGCCGTCTGTTAGGTTGCATTATTTTCTACGTCCATTTTATCGAAGACGGTTCACTTGAGATTGTTGCGACAAGACAACTTGTTTTTCATTGTAGCCTCCGGATTAAAACTGCGTCGTTTGGTAACCGAAAGGTAATATATATATATACACAAAAAAATAAAGCTTGACCGATCACATCCAATTAAAGGGACAAGACATATGGATCAATTTTTTACTAATTGCTGACCTGGTTGTTACTACATTTCACCCGGAAATTTATAATTTATTTCTCCTTAATTTTGATTATTTTAACAAATGATGTTCTTTAGTGTTAATTTTCAATCAATAATTTCTCCCTTATGATTTGTGGAAGACAAAAACTTTAATTACATAATTTTGCAGGAAATCATCACGCAAAGTTAGTAACGTACCTTCGTTAACATCCGGTTTATGTGTTTGTATGTAGTCTACCTACGTATGTATGTATGTATGTGTATACTTTATGCGGAAATGATTTTGTCTGCGTTCATTAGTAATTAAGTTATAGGATTGTTTAATATGTAATTTATTATATAGTCATATACGTAACGTTTTTGACATAGTAATGTCAAATTTGTTTAGTGTTCGGTGCTTGCAGTGTCCCGCACAGGTGTAATATAGTAGAACATATTTAAGGCCAGGGTGTACAAATGCTCACTAAGTCAACAGACATCCTCCACAAGAATAGTAACGACTGACAAAAGACGGTGCAAGCAACTGTTGGTAGCAATCGCCAGTTAATAATAGTAACAGACTATAACACTATTAATTAAACTCACAAAGAAGCAGTGATATTATTGCCCTGTATAATATTCTGAGACTTGAAAGACGGGATTGTAGTTGTGAGCTATTCTTGTCAAGTTACTTCAATGCAGATAGTTATATGAAACGTCAAAGGAAATGTTCCCATTGTACTGTATCTCTTCCAAGAAGCAGTTGTACCGACCAAAGTTACATACATAAAGTCACATCCGTGAGACTTAGCATGTTCGAATACAGTATAAACATAACTACAAAACAATACCTTATATTTTTTAATATTTTCCTTAACTTGAAGTTTATAAATAGAAAGTTGCCGACGTACGTAACTTCTGGGTAGAAATATGCCGCATTTATTCTAACGCTGCTAAATTCAGGTTACAAATGGGTAAAATGAGCCATCCTGCGTTGATACATAGACATCTTCTGAAGGAAAATAAAGACAAACATGTCTTATCTGTGACGGCCAGACGAATTACTACGAGCAACCATGTGTGTAGTGTAAATAGGCTTACATGTTCATTCCTCACTTCGGTAAACAACCACAGATTACAAAGGCATATATTCCTATCTTACAAGTCCTTACGAAACTAGTGAACCGGAAACAAAAGCCAAACAAACTTACTAACGATAGCGTCCTAAGGAATTGTTTTGTAGGACTGTTTACTTATGCACAATTATGGTCATAATAAATTATTTCGACTGATTTTGACAGAATTATTTTTATACCGTTGTAAAACATTTACGTGTGAATATTTTTGTTGAACTGTTTAAAAGCGAGCGTTGTAAAATTAGTAGAAAATATTATGTGTGTTACTAAAAAAAGTATGTTACATCAACTTCGCATTTATTGATAATAATAAATATTGAATTACCCAGCATCTTGCTTCATCAAATATAGGCCGATTACAAATGATCACGTTTGATTATAGGTGTGAGAGGACTTCTCTTTTAACGAAACCAATTAATAAATAGACAAAATAAATTAATTAATGACAAAATACATACATTTCCTGGCCTGGTTCATAAATGTACGGTAAATAAATTATTAGTAATCAATAACTTTGTGGAAGCCGATACAAAAAAAAATAGTACAGTGTAGGATATACCTCTTTTCACTGTTATGTGAACATATTTCGCCGGAGGTACATGTTTCCTCTGTGCCACCTAGGGTGTCGATATTTATAGTGTTTTATTCCCACCCGACTGACTTACTACAGGGGTCACTATGATAAAATATTTTGTCACAGTTGGCAACAGTGTTCTAAGCTGTACTCTTGCAGTTTAATGATCGTCTCGTCAAGAATAATAAAAACATAACGATTATAGCTTAAAAGTATCTTGTGGCAATATGAATTAAGAAGTTGAAAATAAATTTGAAAAATTAAGTAGATTTTGTTCACTTTTTTTTACATTGCTGTTAATTTTTGGAATTAATTCTAAATACGCAGTCAATTATTTTTGTTCAATAATAATTTACCAACTTATTTCAGAGTCTCACGAGCACATCTTTAACTGTGCTTCATGGTTATTGGCAGCTTGTATTTGTCATGTATTTGACTGAGCCAATGAGAGAAGGTTACTGAGACAACATACGTCTGTGATCTGCAGATAGAACATCAAGATACTGAGAGTTAAAACCATCCAATCACAGGCCACGAAGCAGAGATACAGATGTGCACAAAAGGCATAGCAACAAGTTGGAGCAAAAATATTTTCACAATAAAAACAACGTCTTCATAAATGGATAACCAGACGTGTGATTTCTTCAAATGCTGTTTCTATGTTGAGCAGTTTCTTAATTATCTTCTAGAAGCCTAATCCCTACCCGGACCGTGTGTGCGTTTTCTTTCGTTTACTCAACATTACAAGCAAGTACATAGAAACTTTAGTCAACATATCTAGCTAAGACTCTATATATAGTCTGTCTCACATAAGAATTCTGTTTCTTGACAGTTCTGTGTGCTATCATGTGTACACATTTCAACAGAAAAATATGTTTCATTTTGTTGTACTGTAAAATTAGAGCCATTTTAGTGTGTCAGTGCAAAAATCACTTAGGAGAGAAGAAAACACTGCTTTGATTCCCTGGCAACGGCAGTTAAAAGCACTCCCAGCTCAACTGTCAAAAAATGGAATTCTTACATGCGATAGACTATATGTTAACATGTTCCAGTTGACAGTGAGTTCGTATTTCTTATTGTCTAAGGCCGTGTCTCGATTCACCCAAAGAGTGCTCTTTCGTGCTCTCGCTGTCGCAAATACGTCACAACTACGTCAGAGAGAGCACTCTCTATCTGTCTCAATTGTCCGTCGAGAGTACGAAAGAGCGAGAGCACGAAGTTATATACTCGCTCTCGCTCTCTCGTGCTCTCTGGCGTACGCCATCTTGATTACAACTATGGTTTGAGGTTAGTGAAGAAACGTGCGATGTACATTACAAATAATTCAATATTTATACAAATATAATTATTTGCAATGAACAGTTGCCTATGGCGAGATATTCGGTAAACATTTTCGGCTGTAATATGCCATTAAATACATGAAATAAACAATTTTGGCATCGCCTATAAACAGCTATTCCCGCTTGAAATACGACGCCGGTAATATTAGAAATTATTATATGAATCGTTTACAAATGTATTTAATACGTTTATAACTTGTATTAATAAAATGCACGCACTTGTAACCTTTGCATCGTTTGTTTACAAATACGAGACAGCATCGTCCCAACTGGAGAGAGCGAGAGTACCAGAGAGCAAACAAGAGCTCTCTCTTGGTGTTATGCGAAAGAGTACTCTCTCAACAGAGTACTCTTTGAATTGAGACACGGCCTAAGTTAAGTGAAAAACATATCATATAAACGTCCCCGTATAAAGTTTGGGTCCGGCTAAAATAGGTTTCAGTATTTTTGGCTGATATTCGTATGTGCAACTATGAAATATCTAAAAATTTGCTGGTTGAAATGACGTAAGTAAACAAAAAACATTGTATTTTCGTCGTTCATCATTCTGTTGAACATATGAGTAAACATTTGGGGATTTATGTTTTCTTAATAATAAATTTAAATTAAAGTAAAAAAAACTCTTCTATGGACCAACATTTTAACAAACGTTCAACATTTTGGGACAGCAAAAATGAACACCACATTTAAATTAAAAGCCTGTACTTCAACAATACAGCTGGAGAGCGGGTATATTATTTTCGAATCACTTTTAGTACGGTCTCATTTCATACTGCGACGACCGTTAGACGGCCTGCATAGATTTTAATCATATTTACACGATAATAGGTCTATCAAAGAGGCACAAGTTTTTCGTCTTTTGAGAAAATAACTTTTTTTTTTTAACCCAAACGAGACCAATAACGTACAATTGCTCTGTAACTTTGTTTCTAATTTGTTTTACTATGTAACGTAATTTTTCGAGACCAACGGTAGAAAGATTTTGGGTAATATATTAATTGAAATGAAATTTCGTTAATTAAACAAATAGTTACCATCACGCTGTATTTTTCTCGATAAATTCAGAATACATAGTTAAAATAGGTTATAGCAAAGTTACAGAGCAATTATCCGATGTCGGGTCCCCTTTATGTTTTATTAAATAAGCATAGTCAAAACTGTAGACACTCGGGACCGAGTTAGCGGACCGGACACGTTAGCCGTGCTGTAGTGTGGTAGGGAAAGTATTGTTTTTTGTGTAAATATTTAAAACGTTTCCAATTCGTTTATTTACGAAAAGGAGACACTTCAAACTGTGTCCCAACGATTTAAAAAATACCGTCCGCTTTTTAAAAACATGATTCTCAAGCTCCTCAAGAGTGCAAAAAAATTTGGCTTTTTCACGTTGCTGTAGCCGAGAAAATATCGATCGTAATCGTAAAAATAAGACATAGAAACCTGCATTGGACATTATCACAAACTTTCCACACATAACACAACAGGGTCATCGCTTCAAGTCTCACTGAAAAACCGTTTCTACACAAACACCGCACGCTAGGTTAGTCCTCCGCGCGTAGAGGCGATGAAGTGTTTGACGCACGGGTTATATTCGACTTATCGCCATCCCCGTTCCCGTGCCTCAAACGTCAAGATAAAGCTACCGTCCACTATCTCTTAAACTCAGTATGCCTATTAAAATCGACATTGAACCGTACTAATTGATAAATCACTGAGAAATGTTTATCTGGGAAGTTTCTCTCGGCAAAGAGCTGCACCAGATGGGAAGAACACGCAAGGAAGAGACTTGTAAGACTCACCAGCCAGCTGCAGCTTCGTCGTTGTGTTGGTGAACATGAAGTCATAGAGTACACTTGGTCCGCTGTAAACACACGTCCTCATAGACACTGCACCATTCCAAGAAGCAGAGCGACCTTGACACTGGCTGCAACTACTGTCTTCAACTGTCTTCTAGTCTAGCGTGTGGCAGCTACTGGCCATCTCTAGCCACACCTCCCCTACAACCCCTCCAGCCAGCGTGATGTCTCCACTCTCCACTAGCGTGCCGCCATTGTGCAGGCAAACACAATAACCCGGCCGTGCACAAAGATGAGGAGAGGAGGGGGTGGAGCCGCCAGAAAGTCGCCGACAGGATGGGGCTAGTACGCGTCTTCGAGCACGAGCCTAGCATGTGTGACGAGGATCCACGCATACCTGGACCACTCGCCTCGCACCGACCATCTCCAGGACCCAGAAATGTGGAGATAAAAGTGAAGACATTGGACGCGGCATGTTTACCAAGCGAGGGACAGGGTCTCCCGGGGTTATCAGTCAACTGGACGAGACACGGCACAAACATAATATATACATCTCTGCCTGCTACCCTCCCTTGCCCCCGGTCCACCTAGACGTAAAGTTATATTTCCGGCGAGAAGTACCACCTGCGGCGTGTGGATGTCCACAACATACGGCGGCTGAATGTGAAGCGACGTTACTAAAGATAATCAAAGATATGCTTCAACTAATCTTGACGATGCAGTAGGGCCTCTGGCGCGATTGGACGGCTGGTTAATGCTCGAACTTTGTGCAGAGTGCTCGGAGTTACGGTTTTTCCTCAGAGACGAGTAAACCTGCGTCCACAATGCTTATTTACGACAAGAACACATACTTCAGGCTACTTGTGAATGTGACTTGCAAAACACCGCGTATATCGAAAGCATTATTTGAAAGCCCTCAAACTTGGCTAAAATCGGCTTTTCTACGCGGTTGTTTCTCAAGCTATATGTAACGGATTTAATTGAGGTCTACAGTGATACGTTCAATAAAATGATAGTGTCACCGCTTAAAGTGCCACATTAAATACGTTAGGACGGGAAGACTGCGCGTGTTTACAACTGTGGCAGTAGAGGCGATATTACAATACATGTGCCGACCAGTGTCGCTCGTAGCGCCTCATCTATTTTACCTCACACATACAAACATACACTTCACCAGGCGGCCGCCTTAAGCAAACAGGAACCAATCCACAATTAAATCCATTTGGAGATAATCATACCCACGTAGTAAGAGAAGGTCCGAAGTACGTCTTAGGAAAGAATAAGTACTAAATCACAATATTTGACGAAAAATAAGAGCCCGGATGAAAATGTTTCATACAAGTCTTGTATACGCAGAAAACTTTCACCTTGAATATCTCTGTTGCAGTTAACTGTTAGTTGGTTTTTTTCTGGTTAAAGCCATCTAATTCGCGGTTGCTTTTGGTGTTGTTATAACGTTATGTTTATGTTATTGTTTTGTGAATCTTCGTCCTTTCCGTTTTTGACGTAGGCTAGCTGTTGTATAAAAATTAGAGTTTTTCTATCAATAATATGTCAAGTCTACAGCAGATTTTTGTGCTTGCTAGTTAGTTTCCCAATAATAACGGGGTTATAGCAACGTATCGTACAACATTATTTTATCAGAGTCCCGATGGACCAACTTCTGGAACCAAGTTTTGGAACACGGGTTAGCTGGACGCAGTGTTCTCCCCGGCAAATATTTAGGTCTGGGTGGTTTACGAGACCGGCTGGGTGGATTGTAGAATAAGCTTGATGGTGTTGATGGGAGTGTCTAGTTTCTTAGCCTGGTGGGGCGCCCGCCAAGATGGGCCTGCGGAGAACACTGGCTGGACGTAACAAATGTAACGTGTTTCTATATGACATAGGCAGCAGTTGATCGTGAGAACGAAGGAACTGTGGGAACATAAACAATATCTCAGTCGCAGCACTAAGTTGCCGAGTGGCAGCTACATCGTCTGATGTCTTACATTACGTCTGCTTTGTTATTATTATTTCTAGGTTCATCCTCACCTGTCACCAGGGCTGGATACAGGAACCAGTACTAGACGAGGAACTCCATTAACACAAACAAATCTGAACACCGATATTTTTATATTATTACTTAAGGTCACCACGCTAATAATACTTTACAGAATTAATTGTGAATGAATTAGTATGAAACTATGTACTATTTTCCAGTTCTTAATAAAATGGCATTATGTAACATATTGACACAGCTGGCAGAAATAGTAAACGTAATTGCAATACTGGGACGAAGCGAATCTCTCAGGGTAATATATGGGTGGGGTGTGAAGGGTGGTAGATGGGGGTAAGAGATACATACCCACAGAGTCGTAGTGTGGTTGTGTTCCA
Organism: Medauroidea extradentata; assembly: GCA_003012365.1. Lineage (NCBI taxonomy): Eukaryota > Metazoa > Arthropoda > Insecta > Phasmatodea > Phasmatidae > Medauroidea > Medauroidea extradentata. The sequence continues at coordinate 65,276 of PNEQ01027038.1, forward strand.
AGGACCAAGGAGTACGGTATTACATACTTTGAGCAGTTGACAGTTGTGTAAGACATACTGAGGTGTATTACTGAAGAGTTAGTACCTTATATCACTGACTATGTAGTGTACATGTATCTGCCAGTCAAATGCTTCTACAGACAACTCAGTGTTGTGTATGGTCATTACTTAGCATCGCATATCTTGCAACATTACACGCTATGCCACTGATGCACCACCTGTTTATGCTAAGTACTCTTACTGGCATTTATAAAATGTGTTTATACACTCAGTTTACGGTTAACATGTGCTACTAAACTATATATCATTGCAAACATTTTGAACTGAAGGAACATCTATGCCGTCACGTGTGCTGAGAAAATAGGGTTACATTGAAAGATTATCATTTCCGTCAATGTGTCAACGTGGCATTGTTAAACTTATACTAGGCCTAAATACAGGATGGTCCGAATGACTTGTGTTACGAAATGGCGGAGTTCACAAACGTAACCTTAGTGAGTATCTTTGCAATGTTTCTTTTGCCTTTCATTTCATTACTATAACTTGTATCGTTCATATGAATGTATAAAGAATATCGACATGTGTACTGTACATTCCATTCATCAGGGGAGAGTAACAAGGCATTTGGACCATCCTGTACAGTTGTTAGATTTCCGTATCCCAAAATGTGTACGTAATACACACAAAAAGGTTTTTTATAAGAGTGATTCATAATAAACGTATCACAACACTAATTTTCCCGACAGTACCTTACTCATACAAGTACTGAAACGAACACAAACATGGTAATGTTTAATGTTTCAAATAGACCAATTCGAAATGATATTTACGCCGTGGTTGAATGAGTTGCTTCCTCGTCTACATCAACAGATATGTCGAGGAAACGGAAAGTTCGTTATTTTACAAAACAATTTCAGGGTAGGCGGCGACGGTCTCAGGATTTGTTTCATATGGGAATAGTGGCGGACGATGTCGTTGGTCGGTGAGGTTTTCTCGGAGATCTCCCTTTTCCCTCGCCTTTTTCAATCCTGCGCTTCTCCACTGTGGGTCCTCATTCCGTGTAATTCTTCAAGGCGAGCAGATGCCTACCAACGCCTAGTAGTTAAGTCTACATGCGTATCCTGGTACTCGGGTATGCTTCTAGTACTATGATCAGTTGTTTCAGTAACTGCACGGAGTATTTCTGTAAGAATATAGTCAGTAGATATTCCTGGCGGACATGTAAGAGTTTCTTGCTGGCTGTAGTCATGGTGTTGACGGCAGACATGTGCGGGCGTCTCGCGTCACTGCACTTTGTTTACAGTTGCACTAAACATCACTCACTATACACACACAACTACAGTAAGGCGCCATGGACAAGCAGTGCAAGGAAGGTTCATGCTGTTATTGGAACGTTCAGTACCCATCTTCACATATTACCGAGACATTAAACAGGTTATACCAATTGGAAACCACAAGCTGACATTCTCTGATTACGCCTACAAGTGATTTATTATTAACTAACTTGTACCCGTGTCGTCGTTCGCCGAGTTTTCAGTTTAATACGATAACACAGCTTTTTCTGAAACAAAGAAAGTTTTCAAACACGCTAAATGGTATTAATGATGTACATGGTCACTAATGCCATTTTTAAAAACGTTCCGGAAAAGAAAAGTATTTCAATACATTTTTTGTACTTCCCCTGTACTCTGGTTCTCCCTCCTCCCTAATATATATTTTTGTCTGCAGTCTCAGCGGGCGCACGTACAACTCTACAGAAACTTACCATATATTCATAGCATTCAGATGAATTATATAGGAACGCATCAAACAAACAAGCAAACATTCATATTTGGATATATATTTGAATGGTCGAACTACTCCAACCAGAATCAGTTGAAAACCGCTGGTATTCCGTAAATTATTTGCTAATTTATAAGTCTGCTAAACACTGAAGTAGCATTTCGAAGAACTTTGATTCTATTCTTGTTTGCTCTCCTGGTATCGATTTGCCACTTATTATTGTAGGCCTTCGTTTCAACTTTACAGTAAAATTTTAAAACGGATTAAACCTGGAGTAGAGCGTCGAATCCGGATTCAAACGTTTACTCTGAACTCGCACATCGGACTGAACCAAAGACGTTATAATTAGAGATGGTGAAATGTCGCTAATTTAATGACCTTTATGTTAGAATCAAATATCCTATGCACACTCAAGCCCTGGCTATTCGTTCACTGTCTGTTGTTCCACTGAGTAGCAGCTAGTGGACAAATGGCCGGGACTTTAGTATACATAGGATATTTGATTCTAACATGCAGGTCGTTGAATTCACAAAATTTCACCATCTCTAGTTATAATAGAACTAGACTGTTATGCTGTTCTTTTGTTATATGGCCAAATTGAACGCTGAGATGTTACAGGCGAAGATAGGGAAGTGTGTACTTTAGCAGGGCTGAGGGTAACGAATTAAAAAAATGGTATAGGATATTGCACGTTACGAACTGCAATATGGCGCCGTTCAATTTGGAAACACACAGAGATAGACCGTCAGCATTGATCTTGTACCTCTTGAACATGACAAAGTAGCCGCTATATTATATTCTTAGATATGAGTTCTATATTTCAGGTGTCTGAGTAAGGATCAAGTGATCTATAAACCCTACATTTAAACTTCTATATACATTTTGAAATTTTTCACTAATCTCCTTGTGGAGCCGAAGTGGTCGAGGGGCAGCCGGCCCCCCGTAGCTCAGTCGGTTGAGCGGCCGACTTTGGTTCAAGGGGTTCTGGGTTTGATTCCCAGGTCTGGCTGGGTCTGAATTTGTGTTCGTCCAAATGGTCTCAAAAATTATTTCTACATAATTGTCTCACGATTTAAAAAAAGGGTCAGACCTGTTGCCTCCCACGTAGGTGGGAATCGGGCCGGGCAATGCCACTGGTGGGCGGGTTTTTTTCGAGGGTATCCCGTTTCATCCGCTCACTCATTCCGGCACTGCTCCATCCCTCACCAGCGCCAAAGAGCTGGCCAAAATTTGTTCACTTCACTAATCTTCTTCAAAATAAACATTTATCTGGCAGTGTCGTCCCTTGCTGACACTAAGCAACACCGGTTTATGATTTATTTGTCAACGTTGTACAAACTTAAGAAGTACTTTTCTACATACAGGAAGATGTTTCTGTATTCAGGAGAGCCAACTGACCGAAACAGAAACTGGCACGTTGCACTAGAAACAGAAGAGCTACCATTCCCAAACAGACATAGTGTTCGCAGAAGTGTCCCAAGGACCGGCGGGTGAAGCGCTATCAGATCCAACACTTCGTGATTGTCATTCAACACTAGTCAAACAGTCACGTGACTATCTTCCTGAACAGCTACACCTCACGCATACACTTCTGTCTTCACGCCAACTTCAACGTCATTTACACTTCGATTCTTGCTTCTTGCTCGTTCTGCCTGATAGCATGGCAGGACCACAACTACACCGTTTATTTTGTCTACATTATTTCACATTCTACCTATGCTACGTGAGTGTCATTCAACATACACGTCGCCAGAAAATATCACACATTTTAAATGTTTGGAAACTGCATGCAAATTGGTAAATATTGTCTGGTACTTTTTATGTTTTCTGCAAACTTATTATTTATTATTTTTTTAATGCATTTATTTAATGGCGAAGTTACAATTAACCATTAGACCTATCATACAAATACAGAACACAATATCTTACAATATAAAAAGTAAACAAATTGTAATTAATAACATTGCATACAAAACATCATTTGCGTGTGGATTACGACAGCACATTAGGCGCTACAGTAAAAAAAAATAAAATAGTATTACGTAATGCGATACGTTATAAAAATTATGGAGACGTAAACCTAATACTTATGTTGACAAATGTAACATTCAGTAAGTTAGTACGAAAACAATTCAGAAAAATTATCGATTGATATAGCTGTAATGAGTCTGCTGATATATAGGGAACAGGTGCGAAAATGCAATATACAAGTTTTATACAGATTATTTATATTATAACATGAATTATGTGTTTAAAAGTGGCACAATGACTTCTACCCAGCAAAGTTACCGTACCAAAGTTAACAACGCTGTCCTACTGTTTCATTCGCTGGACATAAACGTGCCAGCTCTCCAGCTATGCTATGCTCTGCCTAATCTGTCTTTCTTTCCTCCGCGACTGTGCAACTGCGTATGGCTACTTACAGATACGGCACATTCCACTGCTCAGACAAAAGATTTCAACACTTTTTATTTCCTGCAGCTTCAAATAGCAGCACGGGCGGTATCCGTCACTTAGTATATATTACAAATTCGCACGATACTGATTTCGGGTGTATAGTGATAGGAAAGTATTGTCACAAGTGAAACAGAAGGATAACCTAATTTTCTTGTTAAATAAACATGTTCCATACTAAACATGTTCAAAAAGTAAATTATCCAGTGTACAGGAAAACTAAAAGGCGATCTGCACGACAAAAAAATTAAATTTATTAGACGTTACGAAATATTCTTTCTGCGATACATTGTTTCAAGAAATGCCACGTACTCACGTAACATTAACGAACGTAAAAAACAGCACCACGGTCCACGGACTCGTTTCGAATACATGTTTCGAAGTAATTTTACTTCAAAATCGTTAGTTTAGCGAGTGCATTGTGCATGTATTAAGCCGGCAAAATATATTTAGGACTGCTAAGTCTAGTCTGTTACAAAATAACAACGCGGATTGTACAGGTCCCTGCTATACAGCGTGTGTTGTGGACTGTACTGAAGAAATGTTGCGTTTTATATGTTGTTCCTCTAGAAGTGAGGATTATCCGTCCAAAATACCACTGACACGCAATATTGAAATATTCTGTACAACAGCTGCCTCGTTCCACTGTTACTTTTGTCAGACATGTGCGGGCGACGCTTCACTATTGGCCATAGGAATACATGACAGATGTGTGTACGCAGGACTCGGTGCTGTAAGTTCAGTGGCTGTCCCTACAGCACAATTAGTGGCTCTCCTATTGGCTGTCGAACTGCGTTGATAGTGGAACATAAACAAGTGTTTGTTTTATAGACGCACTATGTATTTATCCACGGAAATAAAACGCAACTCAGGTAATGGTTCTAAGGTACTTTCGAATAAACCGAGTATTTAATAAAATATTTCCAAAGTCTTCCGACATAACCGGAAACTAAGAAATATAGAAGCGTTAGAAATTAAGATTTAAAAAAATGTACTTTTTGTATGCCAGTCGCAAAATGTTAAAATAACATTGGTATAATAATATTGTCTATGAAACAGTCTATATATTAAGAAGTCTAAATCACGGAAATTGTAAAAATTATGTTAAAAAAACCCGTGTAGGTCGAGTGTTTGTAAGAAAATATTTGTTGATATACAATATAGGTATTTTTAATTTACCATTCATTTTTGGGTAGGCCTAGTTAGTACAAATGTTATATTTACTACGTTTAGGATAAAACTTCAATCCAGATTGAACCTGAAGGGAAGTCAACTCGGAGTGAATGTGTAGCGAACATGAATTGACGAACTGTGTTTTCGGTAAATTTTACAATCCAGATTGAACTGTAAACAAGAGCCAAGCTGAAGACTGAAAACGTAATAACGCTATTTATCGGCGGCAGAACGAAACAGAGAACAGATGACAAACGAAAAATAAGAGTGGCTCCAAATAAGGCTTTTCTTCATGAGATGCACCACTTGCTTGTTCCGTTTGCTTTATAAAAGCCGTTTAGCTTTACAAATACCTGCTTTTAACGCTTTCTGTTAAATTATAATGTTGTTCTCTGTTCTATTTTACCTAACCACAACACATAACAACACAATATGGCGGCAACTGTGTCATGCGCGTTTTCTTTTCAGTTCAGTCTGTGTTTACAATAAAATCTCAATCCGGATTCTTCACTCCAGTCCACCTCAACAAGTGAAGTGGATTATCTCGCTTCACTCCTACTTCAGTCCACAACAAAGTGTTTACAGTAATATCTCAATCTGGATTCATCAGTCCACTCCAGCTTCAATCCCGATTTAAATTTTACCCTAAACGGCCTAATTAATGCATTCAGCTATTTACAAGGAAAGAAAAAAATTGCGGGTTCCATGTCCTGCATGTTAGAATCTGCTGTCGTACATACACTCGAGAACTGTCCAATCGTTCACTGGCTGTTGTTCCACTGAGTAGCAGTTAATTTGCATGGTCTGGACTTGAGTATGTACAGCATAGTGGATTCTAGCATACAGGTAGTTGAACTCACGAAACTTTTCTTTCTCTATAGGGACTATATGTATATTTTAATTAATTTAGCGACTGGTACAGTTATCGTGGTTAAACGCATGATAAGGCGCATGATACCTTAAATTTTCTATGAAAAATTAGACGAAAGAACAGCTACATCACAAAATTTACTGTTAAGATTGATGTGAAAATAATCTAAGGTTCTTCTACGTGCTTTGGTACATAGCGCGCCAGTTTACCGCCTTGCCAATAAGAGCGAAGTAGCACTAGGCCTGCCCCTTACAATAGCTCTTATAGCTTCTTGGCTTCTGTGATTACAACTCGCAATATAAAAACATGTGATTTCTCATTGGAGAGTTTGGCACAGGGAAAATTTCAACCGCTAGTTTCGCTGCTATCACTAAGGGCCCAGAAAAATATGAAACCGTAGTAAAACAAAATTTAAACAGGCTGGGAAGTGATAGAAGTCATTAAATTTAAATTTGAAGCGAAAAGAAACCAACTTAGCGTTTTATATTATTTACCTAACATAACTCAACATTCAGGTAAGCTCTGTTATTGGCCAGTTTACACCTCCTGCCGTTACCAGCGCTCAAGCTGCGGACATTTTCACAGTGACATACTTTTATGATGCAGGATACGGTGAGTCGTTTTTAAATCCTAGTTAGTTTTTTCTTTACTCATTACCACGGCCGTAGAAGAACAGGCCTGGACACTGGAATCTTGACCCTCTTGTTGTTTGGCTGTAGTTCACCAAGTTACCGAGAATGCTATACATTTTTGGCGCTGCAATCATGGCGGTCGTCTCAAACTCCGCCCACTTCCCTCCCACTAAGATAAACAATTTATCAAAACGTATTTTTTTATCAATGTATGAAATACTTCATTCGTTCAAAATCCTAAAGCACGGCTCCAACAATCTTTATAGCCTGTCTCACCAAAGAATTCCATTTTTTGACAGTTTTGAAGGCTATCGTGTGTACCAATTTCTGCAGAAAATTACTTTTAATTTTGATAAATTGCACAGTTTAAAACCTAGCTACGTGTGTTTGTGCAAAAGTTACTTGTGGCAGAGGAAAACACTACTTATTTCGTGGAAACAACTCGCAAAATAAATGCAATCACAACTGTCAAAAAGTGGAATTCTTATATGAGACAGACTATATTTACTTTATAACGTTAACAATGGAAAAAGTGGACGGAGTTTGAGTCCGACCACCCGGATTACAGCGCCAAAAAGTACGATATTCTCGGTAACTTGACGAACTACAGCCAAACAACAAGGGGGTCAAGCAACATACATTGGTAGATAGGCGAGTGTCCAGACCTGTTCTTCTACGACCGTGCGCATTACTTATATTTTCCTGCCATTTTTTATTTCAACACTCCAACCTAAACAACGATCATAGAGTATAGATTGTACAGAACTGAAATATCAACGTCTAATTTCAAAATAAATAAAAATTTTTAAATTATGGTGTTTGGTAAGATGATGTTTACAAGTGGTAATTTTATCGTGAACAACTTGTAGTCCTTCCACCGCTCCTGGACTGAAGTTAGGAGCTCAGTCCTTCAAGCATCACTCAGCGCATACATAATAAGCTGTACAAACTCTTGTCAAGAGACCCGAATTTTTGCAAACCAGACAATGAACCGAATCATTCCTTTACGTCTACTTAATCTACTACAAGTATGAACTTAAACTGTGTGGGTGTTTGCATACTTTATTAATTAATAGCAATCCCCGGCGGGTTCAGCCGGAAATTTTCGCATGTGGGAAATGTGGCGCACATTGCCGCCGGCCGGCGGGTTTTCTCGGGGATCTCCCGTTTCCCCCGCCTTTCTCATTCCGTCACTTGTCCATTGTATGGCGTCATTTCATGTCATATATCAGTATATGCTGATGTCTACGGGCGTCCAGTCAACAATCTGCACTCGAGGTACAATACCGCTCCTTCGGGTACTCTCCACATACGATATTTATTATTTATCGACCTGGGCAGACGGTCACCTTAATCCTATGCTCGTTGACGTTACACACCGGGATAAGACTTGTAACCACAGAGTACTGTCAGCGCGCGATATATCCGGTATATACAGCAGATATACGAGAATATTTCGTGTTACAGCACTCGAGATTCTTGAAGAGGAACTGTTAAAATGAAATATGACTTGTATAAGTTTATATACGAAAAGAATTTCACTCCTTGAAATCAAAATTTCACTAGGGCAATAACCCCCGGACCTCGTCCCCAATTTAAAATAGTGATTGACATACCAGTCACTGGACATACCTCCCCCCCCCCCAAAAAAAAATAATTAACTGCCGCACAAGCCAATGAGCAGAAGGTACGTGCATACATCATAAGTTAGCGCAAGAACTTCGTAACTTAATTTTTATCTGCAAATGTCTACTCTGTCATGATTGTTCCTACTGATGTGTATATATTTATAAATGTGTTAATTTGGAGTAATGTTGCGTTTATACAAATAACTGTGTTTATGACAAAAGCAATAATTTTCAATGTAGCAATTAGAAATTTCCAGTTAAAAGTTGTCTAGACGTATCATTAAACCCACGATGTACAGATAGCAGGTACCGTACGTCTATCATGAGATCATTAGGCTCTGACAGTTCCAGAGAGAGGGTGGAAACGTCAGCAGCGTATTCATAACGATGGAAAGTGTGTTACCCCCTCCCTCCTATAGGATAAAAAATTATAAACACCATCTCGCTCACATGAAACTGTCCTTGAAGTGCTTCAAACCTAAAATGGAAAAGTATCGAAAGTGTTTCATTTCCTTCTACAAATTTACTCTATAAATAGTCTGCGGATGTTTAAAAGTTCGTTCGTTTTAAATCTAGACCGTCAGCAGCAAAACAGGGTTATCACAGCTTCCCTTGTATCCACAAATCAAAAAACCGACCAACTACATTAGCTGCTGACAGAAGCACGCATTCAATTTGCATATATGTTCGTGGACGTTTTCACAGCACGCTACGTCCAGAATCTACAGCGATCACACAAATATTCCATGTTTGCAACACTTTAGTTGAGTTGATAATTCGCGACGAAAGATATTGAAGTGAGACTATATCACTCACCCAGAGACTCCATGACGAAGAACTGCTCGTGGCTGGTCGTAGAGCAGTCAGTTGGACGTCGCGTGGCGTGCAGACATAACTGCGGCCCTCTGGTCGTCGTCTACAAATGGCGATGGTCTGCTAGAGGAAGACTGAGGGCGTGTTGACGACGCGCGAGGAAGGAATATGGATGACGCTATTAGCCGGCGGCCGGCACGTGCGACGAGGGCGGACTTCCTGCCACACCACGACGAGGCACAAGACTCTAGGCTTGCTACTCTTCTACTGTCGCCGACATCCAGGAGCTGAGCCGAGATCTTGTCTAGGAGGGGAGGTGTGGTGGGGGCTGGCCTGGGTGCTGGAGGGGGATCTGCGCTCCACATTTACTCACACCAGGTTATTTTTTCTCTCCCCCCTCCCTCCTTCTACCAAGCATGGAAGCGTCACCCGCCTTTACTACGACAACACGTATCCTCGGCCAGATCTCCATTCATTCACAGCGGCCCTCACCGCTGACTGCCCGTCTTCCCGGTAACTGTGCCGTCATCCGCGGAGATGAACGTCGTGTGTCAGAGGGAAGTTCAGTTTGTATATCCCGCCTGCTCGCTGCTGCTTCCACTGAGGCGACTGTTGTGGACGTATATTGCACATTCCAGACATAGAACACAGGCATTACTTCTCTCCCTACCCTAGACTCTAGGCGCAAGTCACTGGCGTACACTCTTCCCGCCGACAACTATCCTCTATGAGACACTCAGTGGAGACCCCAATCATTTTATCACGGAACATTAAAGATAAAGTTGTATTGCACACACCTGTACATTAAAAATATTCTCCGGCATTCACTGTCACACCTTTAACAAATCGCCTTTCTCGGCCGCTATAAAATATGTGGCGAGTTTGAAACTGATATGCACATGTGTAACGTTCGTTAAATACTGTTCCTGAGCATAAATTACTAATATGTGACGAACAGTTTTCGAATAATCTTAAACGACCGAAGTTCTGCACATTACTCGGCGCCTGGGCAGACGGTCACCTTAAACATGTTTAGTTAAACCGTTATAGGTTGTTCGGGATAAAGTGAGCACTAAAGATTCAATTGCTGAGAAAAAATCACCAGCCGTTATTGCGTATAATTAAAGATCAACAATAGTTACCTTACAACTTGTATGGTTGGTAGCGAACTGCTGAATATAGTTCCGTGTATTTTCATTATTTAATGCAACAATATAGAAATAAAATCAATTGTTATAGACATATTTGTATTTTATATAATTTTTTATCATACTACATAATTTCGTACAGATTGCACAATATATCTTACACGTGCAAACGTCAAGTGACGTGTCCAGACCGGTTAGATATTTCCTTTCGTTTGCCGTTACGCGCGGAAAGATACAAATAGGCTGAACATAGAAATTAAGTACGCTTTCTTGAGTGCTCACTTTATTCCGAACTGCCTATACCTACACTATTACTACAGCCCGGGACATGAAGCCTTTCTCCAGCTTCACAATGTGGGTCGGGTTACATGGTTCACGTCCTGCCCGCTAGATGTCTCGCCACTATACTTTAATCACTGTTTGGAGATTGTTTACGCTTCGTTACACTTCTCATTCAATGGGCTACTTATGACGATTTTTTACTTGTATTAACTTTACACATACAATACGTTACGCTATTCAAATGCTTCAATCAAAATACGTTTCGACCTTGATGAATTTCGAAGTTTCGTGAACAAGTTGGCACGCCTACAAGTATGCTGTTTTATTAATTGTTACTTCTTTGTGGCGCCCGCATAGTAATACATACTTTAATTCGTCAAGTGCAGTGAATGTTTCTTCAGTTAAGGCCACGGTCGTAGAAGAACAGGTCTGGACACTCGCCTGGAAACTTGACCCTCTTGTTGTTTGGCTGTAGTTCACCAAGTTACCGAGAATATTGTGTTTTATTGGCGCTGATGTTACAGCGGTCGGACTAAACTCCGCCCACTTCTTTTCCGCTAAGATAAACAATTTATCAAAACGTATTTTTTATCAATTTACGAAATACTTTCTTCGTTCACAAATTTAAGAAAAGGCTCCAGCAATCTTTATTTACTTTATAAATTTAACAATGGGAAAAAGTGGACGGAGTTTGAGCCCGACCGCCCGGAAAACAGCGCCAAAAAGTACGACATTCTCGGTAACTTGACGAACTACAACCAAACAACAAGGGGGGTCAAGCAAAACACATTGTTAAATAGGCGAGTGTCCAGACCTGTTCTTCTACGACCGTGCTTAAGGCTAGGTTTCAGTCGCCATATTGAATTTTATTATTTTTCGCTTTTTTGAAATTCTGAGAAGAAAAAAGTTAAATCGGCGACTATACCGCAAATTCTATTTACCCTGAGCTACAATACAAGCATGGCAATAGAGATAGTAATGTACAGTCAGGTCGCAATTTGTCGGGCAAATTATGAATGTAAAAAAATTTGCCACACACATTACGGCGTAATTACAACTTAACAGCTAATTCGCAAGGTCTGTAATGTAGCGAAATGTGTATATAATTTGAGGTATAATCGCATATTTAATATTTTTCTTCATATAATTCCAAAAAAAGCGAAAAATAATAAAATTAAATATGGCGAATGAAACCGAGTCTTAAATAGAAAAGTTCAATAAAGTTAGGACGTGTAGTAATGCATTACTTTTACTTGTATTGTAGTTGCACTAAGGTATGAACGTCATTCCTAATGGAATGTTACATCACACCAATACACTCAACTAACACGAAGTTTATGTAAGGACATGGGAGAGTGTTACGCATATTAATGAACTGGCTTAAAAAAGCAGTCTCCAACAAATATTTCCCTAACACAGATCAGTAATAAATCCATATATCTTGATAACAGGCGACTTAAAATTTAAATGTAATATTAGGAAAAGAACGTGACCTTGAAATTATATTTTCCGTAAATATTGGAAAATAAGCCACATATATTTTGTATGCTCTGTACTCTGTATTGTTCCATCGCATTCTTTGACCACTGCAAACGCTAATGAAAACAGTAGGTAGACAACACTATTATGCCAACATTAGCGTGTGGTTGAATGCTTGGACCAGAGTACAAGAGATGCAGTGTTAGGAATTATTACATTCTACTGAACAATGACAACAATGTTTCACGCGTACTTGCAATAATTGGTTAATTTTTAATGGATACTCCCCAATACGCCAAAACCAATCTTTCTAATATTAAAACGGCAGAGACGTTACATAACGACAATAGAGTAGCTCCTTTTTGTATAGGCGATTCAGAATAAAGTGAGCACTCAGAAAACCCTGCTAAATTTATATTTTCAAGCAAATAGTATATTTACGCGCGCAATGGCTAACGTGGGGAATGTCTAACTTATCTGGACACGTCACTTAATGTTTGCGTGTGTAATATCAATTGTGCAGTCGGTAGAAACCTATATAGTTTGATAAATAAGTTTATCAGTCACGTAAAATACAAGTAACTTTCACTGAGATTATGCATACTTGCAAGTGAATTGTAATGCTGGTTAGTTGTAAGAGAGGGCCTCATGGCCCTAAGCTTGCCAGCTTAAATAAAACATAAATAAACAATAGTAAATACAAGTATGTAGATTTCAATTTATATTCTTTCAGCATTGTTGTGTTACAATATAGGAAAATACACGGAAATATATTCGGGAATTCGCTGCCAACTGTACAAGCAGTAAGACAACTATTATTAATGTTAAATTCAATGCAGCAACGACTCGTAATTTTTTTCATATGTAATATTTTTAGTGCTTACTGTATCCCTAACAACTTATTATTAGAGATGATGATTTATCGCAGGAAAACTTGACTGTTTGCAGGGTTTCAACACACGTTCAATTTACCAGGAGATTACTGCCTTTCGCATGTACGAGGAGCTGTTGCCCTATTTGACTGAGCCAATAAGAATCCCGCTATTATAATATTAGATGCCTGTTATTGGTCTGCAGACAGCTACGTTGTGTCAGACGTATATCACCCAATCATATGTGTTGCAATTAACCACAGTATTTTCAAGGCTATGATTGCACGAAACATTTTCGCGACATACCATCCTCTCTTCTTATTATAGTTCACATGTGCTCTCTTAGCGAGAGAAGATATACGCTAAGAAGCAACAATAATAGTGCTATACAAGTGTGATTTGTATATCTCGGTCATGTTCATTTGTGGCTGCAGTAACAGCTAAATCACGTTTAACTAACCTTCCTTTTGTAAAATAGACACGCTTAGGCTGTATCTGTTGCGATAAATGTTATAAAATCAGCCTTAGAAAACAACACATGTTAGTTTGCTGTTTAAGCAGTCAGTTGGACAAAAGATGCAACAACTGACAGGACGACATTTTAGACAATTATTTATTTAGAATACTTGTTTTCTTTCTATGGCTAATTTGAAGGGCCAGAGGCGTTGCGGAAGTATTATAAATTTGGTCATGCAAACTAAATTTTTATAAGGCCCATGATTTACATCAATACATTAGATTATGTGTTTTTCGTTTCTTTTCACTCAGTTTAATAAGAATATTATACTTGCAATTAGACACTTATGACAAAGTACCATTAAAAAACTGAAAATGAGATATTATTTTTTAAACCCGTTAGCGATTATTTCCCTTGTCAAGGAGGGAAGTAACTAGACAACTATTTAAAAACATCGTTACTGATAGTCTTAAAACCTTAAGTTAATTATTTAACAGAACATATTATATATTTTAAGGGGACTTCCTAAAAAATAGGTTGCTCGAACAGATAAATTTGCTAAAATGATTATGAGGATTATAGTAGATCTTCCATTTGTATAAACTACCTCATCTGTTAACATGTAAGTCGTTGTCTGTAAGTATAGAACTACGATATCACGATTCAGCGATGTGGAATATATATTCGACAGCCATCTTGGATCTATGAGAGAGTCCTTGGTGTGTTCAAGACCGTACAAACTCACGTCGTTATCTTGGTAGCTGATCAAGCCATCTTGTTTCTGGTAGGAGTTTTATACTTCACCTCAACATTTCTGACCTTCCTCCGAGAAAATATAAAGAGTGTGGTGGAATACGCATTTTTTCACTACGTTAGTTTAATTTTAAGGTAAAATTATGCAGAATAGCTATTCATCCAGTGACTGATCAATTATATTTGTTATATTATTAATGATAATGTATTATATTGTATATAACCTAATAACCTGACACCTTCTGTATCATTTTGATGTAATTTCCTCATCGCAGCATTTGATTTTTATTGTTATTAACGTTAATATTATTTTGCCATTTGTTGGTTTGTGTATTTAAAAATTATTCTTCACAGCTCTTTACTTCTATGTCAGTTTTCTTATTTTGTATCAATCTTTGTTACAAAAAACTTTGTTTATTGTATATCAAAATATTATGTTCCAGTAGATGTAACTGCGTCAACGAGCTAACTGCTATTACGATGAACATGTATTATTATTGCTATTATTATTGTTTTATCCTTCATTATCGACTTTTATCGCCATCTTTGCTGTACTAAAATCATCACATCAAGGATATGCACTATCACAAGGAACTTAGTTATTTATTGTTGTTGGGAACCTTCAGAAAACGTGAAATTCAAAATATTGCAATTTTTTATGCTACTGAATATTTTTTAAAACTGGCAACATACATAAACTTCCTAGCCTTGCAGCTTCTTATGTGTATTTTCAGAAAATTTAAAATAGACATTTCGAAGGGGGCGAGGTGCGGAAATAATGCATAGTTCACTGTCGTGAGAAGTAAAACCGTGTTGAGGTTAAGTTCAAGAAAATGCAGGAGAAGAAGGAGAGGGGAGGGCAGTAGCGGAGAAGACAGCTGGGCACAGGAAGAAGAGCTCTGGAAATGAGAGGAAGAGGAACTTAAGTGTCGAAAGTAATTAATGTGCCTTGACCATGTCGCACCGCGGGGTGGCACAAGTTACATCTCCTGCTGAGGAGGCTGTGAAGAACACCTGCTCTCTCTCTCTCTCTCTCTCTCTCTCTCTCTCTTCCCCCTCTATAGCCTAGCCCACTACACTGCGAGGTGGCAGTCGAGGTAACAATACCACTCACTATGTCTCAGACATTGTTTCTCGTCAGCTTATTATGATATAGCATGTATAGGGTCAAACGTTTCAATAAAAAAGTTAGTACAGTCCATTAAATTATAATAAATATTATAGCATGCAAAAGTGCATTTGTTTGCAGTTTTTAAACTACCCTTATTTTGTTTTAGTTTATAAGCTTTTTTTTATAAATTAGTCACTATTTTTAAAATTTATTTTTGTTTACACACACTCACACACACACTTTTGCTAGATTTTCCCGTTACCTTCCAAAATGAATGGATTGTGTATTAATTATTATGGAATAAATTATAATTATTCCATGAATTGGTTTGTGAAAAATAACACGTCTTCAAAGAAACCTTCAATTAACCATGGAATCTACAACGTTCTCCGAACAGTTTCCAACTGATATAAAATTATTAAAATTTCAGACGTTAAAATATGAGAACAATTTAATGTAAGAATTGTATTTATTTAGAAGTTAGTTGGTAATATTAGTGTTTGGCAATTTGTGGAAAACTAGAAATTGGCTGAGAGTCATACATAATCATGGCTCTGAAATGTGCGCACTTCATCGTGAAAAGTCTATAAACATACATACGGTAAAGGCTGTTCAAGATACTGACCACTGTTAAAATTTTTTGTCAGCCATTTTGCCCTTATTTTTACTATTTTAAACACGAAAACTTCCATGTAACTAAAAAATTGTGTAAACATTTTACTACTGTCAAAATTGTACATATTTTGTTCCGATAAATACTTTTTTATTATTATTATAAGTGTTGGGGAAGTGCTCAGTTTAATGTGAACCGCCTATAAGATGTTTCAGAATTAGTGATGATATATGTTTTAGTAATTTTCCTCAAGGCAAGGTATCAAAGCGCAGAAAAATATTAGTTTTTGAAGTACCGTCACGTAGGTACATAAAGTCCACTCTAGACGACATATTGCAAATTCAATGAGCTTCGTGTCCTTACCTAAGGTTAATTATTCTACATGTTAGAAAGAAAATGTGTTTTATTATTGAAGAGTTTGGCACAAGAACAATTTCTGCTGTTAGTTTCACTGCTATCGCAAAGGGCCGTGAAAAATATGAAACCATACTAAAATTAAATTTCAATAGGCTTGGAAATGACATAAGTCATTTAACTTAATTTCAAAGTGAAAATAAACCGATCTCGCGTTTTAAACTATCAACTTAATGTAACATAAAATTCAGGATAGCTCTATGATTGGTCAGTTTACATCCATTATCAGCGCTCAAGCGGCAGAAATTGTCCTTGTGACCAACTAACATTGATCTTTTTAACTTGTGGTAGAATTAACTACCAGTATATTACAGTACTTGTAGGGCGTGAAGTAATATACAGGTCACCCATCATCAGTGACATACAGTTCTACCAACAGTCGAGGTTTCCTCCCTCTGCACCACAGCTGGATCTGAACTGACCATAATGTAAAGAAACTTTCAGAAATGGTAATGGAAGTTATAACCTGAACACAGTATGGGACACTTACAATACTTCAGCTTGAAAATAGAACATATGTTGAGCATTATTACTCTACAGGGTTGGTAACATCAGTACACATTAGACTGTCTCCTCAAGTCTACAGGAACGCTACTGTTGATGTACGAGAAGTAGTATATAGGTGATTCTGGATAAAGTGAGCACTTTTGAAACCTTGGTTACTTTTCTTCCTTTCACATAACTTATTGTTTGCTACCACTTTTTAATTAAATAATAAACACCTAAATTACAATGAAAGTGTATAGATTATACCGAAGCCAACATATAACTACCGACGTCAACATAAATATAATTGTTCTAAACACGATGTCCTTCAAAGTACTCACTTTATCGTGAAGCTCCTATACCATACCTACGCTCGTAACTATCCTGTATGTCTGTAGCAGACGTCTATAAGCCTTGCTCTACCCACAACTGTCCAACCAGGGAAGACCATTATGCAAGGAAGGAAACACTAGTGGTCTATCAGAGGACCACAAATGAATTAGTCATACGCTGTCAAACAACTGCTGGTTTGCGGTTTCGTGCTGTTGATCATCTGGCAGCTACATTTCCTCAACACGCCACGCCAGACATCTTGATGACAGCAGTAAACTATAATAACAATAATTATCATCAGAAAATACAAACGCCCGCTACGACAAGATAAGGTTACAGGTATATTTAAAAGCAGAAGAGTTCGAACAGATATGGATCATATACATAACAGAAAGATAGTTTGAGCTAAAAGTTCTTTGGACCACATGGGTTGTTTAGAGCAGTTTTTTTTTCTGGCTGGAGACAAGGCAATGGGCAGAGTCTAGTGCGCTACCTGCTTCCCAGCAGTGTTAAAAACAACCAATTTGAGGATTTAGGGTGTATGGTTTCGAACGTCCAATATCTGCGTTGCAAGCGACAAAGTCGGGAAACTAAGGGCCGTATCTATAAACTGCTTTCGAATGACAACCAATTCCTACCCCCATAGAGGAAGCATTGGTGAGCAGTTGGTTGTCATTCGAAAGTCGTTTATAGATACGGCCGTAAAGGTTTGATAGAACTTCGATGTTGTTTTGTTACGTATAGTCTGTCTCATAAAAGAATTCCACTTTTTGACAGTTGTGTTGGAATTTATTTTTTGAGTTGTTTCCATGAAATAAGCAGTGTTTTCCTCTGCCACAAGTAATTTTTGCACATACACACTTAGATGGGTCTCAAACTGTGCAATTGATCAAAATTAATAATAATTTCCTGCAGAAATTGGTACACATGATAGCCTTCAAAACTGTCAAAAAATGGAATTCTTTCGTGAGACAGACTATACCTCGTAACCCTATGTACAAATAGTAACCTCTTAGCCCGGGTGAAGTAAACTTTCAGCTTGATACGTATACAAAGTGATCCGAAGGAGGTATGTTTGTACTTAAAGGTGAACCTAGTTATTTTCTAGCATATATTTCTCACAACCTGACCAATCTGTAGTACAATACCTAGCGAATTTGGACATGTTGCGGAGGTAGTACAGCTAATTCCAGCAGGTCGTAAAACTGATCGCGTGGTTGGTAGTACTCAAATTGTAGTCTTCCAGCGTATTCGAACTAGGCTACCGAGACAGTCACGTGACGTCATAAAAAGAAAGAGAACCCAGAAAGTAGGGCAGGATGAGCGCTAATGCTCGGACAAGTCGCGGCGAATGACACATCCCCTTACTCAAGGTCATACCGAGAACAACGCCTCAAATTGTGTTTAGCTTCTTGCATGGAAGAAAGTATCACATTAAAATCGCTATCGCTCGAAAACTAATTTCAATTGAGATCTAACTTCTAATACAACTTTTTAAACTAGAGGTCTCAAGCTCAGCATATCGTAACGTACATAGAGAAGTGTAAATTCCGTGTTACTAATTGACGGGAGACAGATTAGAATCCATTGGCTTATAACAGGAATACATTTCATGGCGTTATTTGTTGCAGACCTTCCTATCCTTACGCCCGCATTAGAGGATAGCAGACTTCAGTTGACTATTGGTTGAAGAACTCCTTACGGCGCGGAGCACGAACCGCCGGTTAACAACAGCAGTTATATGAGCATATAGTAACTTGCAGTCTTTACTCTGCTGTCTGATAATAACGTGACACATACTGGTCCCGACTAACAAGGGTTGTTCTACATGTTTAAGTAAGTTGGGGTAGTGCATCTAACAACGTACTTATTACGAGAAAACGTGCGTGTCACTGAAAGAAAAGTACTGATATAGGTACCATAATTATGTTAAAATAGGGACAACAGTCCGGTACGGTTGTCAGTTCTATCTGGATTGTTCCTAAAACAATTCGTACTGTATAAGTAACGGTATATTTTTGTAGAAAGAACAAAATATCATCTTTCTTTTACAGAACATACACGTTGCAGGAGCAATTTATATTGTACCAACAACTATACCGGACTGTTGTCCTTGTTGTAACATAATTATGGTACCTATAACAATAATTTTCTTTCAGGGTTTGATTCCTAACATCTCGTGAAATGTGCATTTGCAGCAGACTGGATAAAAAATACATATAATACATTATATCTTAGCACTCACGAGACGTTTTTTTTTTAAGAACTAATTGTTTCTGAATATTGGTTGGTATGTTGTGATCAGTATTAAATCTACTTGGACATACATACTTACAGTACAACACTCATACAATTGCAACACAGGCAACTGTTGAGATTTATAAATGTTCGTTGCAATGGGAGTTTACAATTAGAATTTATTTGTTTGTGGACATACACCATCGCTCATGTTTTGTGGACCGAACTTGTACTGAAAGACTACGTTACAAAATACAAAATACATACACAAAAAAAAACACAGAAAACGTAAGAAAAACAATCCCAGAGGAATTCCGTAATTTTTGTGTCGCTTTGTCTTTCAATACAAGTTCGGTCAACAAAACACGAGCAATGGTGTACGTCGACAAACCAATAAATTCTAACAGGTAACTATTCATAACTAATGTAATGTATGTGTATTTGATGTTCCGTTCAGGTATTAAACTTATTTATCGTGTTTATTCGGGTGTGACTCCTCTCTTTAGGGCTATGCTCATGTTTAACACTTGGTAAATGTTATGTATTTGTTCAAAAATGTACTTCACATACAGTCCAAGAATATAATATATGTATGAAATACATACACTTTAGTTATATCGTCTACAGCGGGAGTTAATTCAAAGGATTTCAAATTATATGCATAATGACACTGAAATAATTTTACATATAAATCAATATTGAATATTAGAAACAAAAAAAAAATTGAAATCATTATAAACTAAAACGGAACACATGAAAGTTTGAAAGTTCACTCCAGGTACAGATATTCCAGTGTTTTATAAATCTGAGTCGATCAACTTTGCTTTCATACACACTTCACGTATTTCAGAGTCCCTGTATATTGGAAATACATAGGTTCAGGGATTCTGAAAGTGAACTATGCAGTGAAATATCAATTCCTGAAAATTAATTCCTTGTGACGCAATTGCTTAACTAAACCTTTATCGTGGTTACGTAAACTTTATTTGATATTGTTTTTATATAATCTGCAGATGACGAAAAATCTCGCTACGAAAAAAAAATGCGTGGTTGTAAACTACACTTTGTTGTTTTGTACTTACCGGTAAATTGTATTTTTAAAGTGTTTTGTTAGCAATGTTAATGGTGTTAATGGTCTGCTAACATCTAATACTACTCGTAATGATGAAACAGAACTTCAATTTTGTTTTGCTCTTATTATTACTACAGAAAGCTGATAGTTCTTACATCCAACTAGATATCTGCGTTTTATTTTTCATTATTCAAAATTATAGGGGTTATCATTTTCGAAATCAGAAGAAAGTAAGAGGTAAAATTGGACATTAAGCGCCTGTCGCATGAAAATAAGTTCGTTAATGTTGATTTGTTAATTTTTTAGGAGATGACCTTTCACCTTCTGTAGCCAGCTAGGGCTGTAGACTACGCTTCATATTCGTTGCTTAAGTAAATGTTATTACGGAGCTGATATTTATCGTTAGAAAGATTCCTTTGTCTGCACACAGGTTGAATATTTTAAACTTCAAGACACTGACAGTTAAAAATAAAGCCTAAGTAGAGGAACAACCACACCTCAGACCTGCTTACTGCAAGAGCAGGTAGAGGTGGGGAATAAATTGTATCTGTGTATATTCGCTGTCTTCTGGCAACTATCTCAACACTTATTAAATCATCTTATTCCTCAATTACACATCTTCCTCATAACTGTAGTGCTTACTAAAAAGATAATCTCGTAAGGGTGATCGTTTACTTTCTTATTTATTGGGTAAGCCCCATTGAGCAGCCATACAGTATTCACGGCAAATACGTTACGATCAATTACTTATAAACTGTTCAATTTTAAAGGTAACTACTTCAAATAAAATTATTCCACTTGAACAAAACTCAAAACACAGCCAAACCCAAAACACTACCAAACCCAAAATAACAACCAAAAACAACAGAAACCAAAATAACCAAACCTAAAATAATCAAACTTAAAAAAACAGAACACAGAATAATAAGCCCTAAATAACCCAATCTCAATAACCAAACCCAAAAACAGAATAGAAAAGTAATACCAAAAAATAACAAAGTCCAAATAACCAAACCCAAACAGCAAAGCCCAATAACCAAACCAAACTAACGAAGACCAGATAACGATACACAACTAATCAAGCCCAAACAACCAAGACAAATTAACCAAGCCCAAATAACAAAACCCAAATAAGGAAGAACAAATAATCAAGCTTTAATAACCAAACCCTAATGACCATATCCAACTGACCAACCGCAAATTACCTTCCCAAATAACTCAATGCAAATAACTCAACCCGAATAACCAAAACTAAACAACCCAACCAAATTAACACAACCAAAATATCTCAACCAAATAATGCGACCAAAATTACCCGACAAAAATAACCATACCCAAACAACCAAATCCATATTACCAAACCTAAAAATAAAGCTCAAAAACCAAAGACCAAATAAATGACGAAATAACCAAGCTCAAATAATAATTCTCAAATGCCCAAAAAATAACCAATCCCAAATAAAAGAGCCAAAATAATAATATCAAAATAACCAAGTTCAAACATCCAAGCCCAAATAATCAATCCCAAATAACTAAGCCCAAATAACCAAGCCCAAACAACCAAGGCAAAATAACCAAGACCAAATATCCAAACCCAAATAAGCAAGTCCAAGTAAACTAGCTTTAATAACCAACCCTTAATAACCACACCCAACTAACCAATCCCAAATAACCTTACCAAATAACCCAATGAAAATAACTTAACTCGAATAACCAAAACGAAATAACCCAACCAAAATAACACAGTCAAAATAACCAAACATGAATAACCAAACCCAAACGATCCAACAGAAATAACCATATCCAAACAACCAAATCCAAATAACCGAACCTAAAAAAAACCCAAGTGACCAAGATCAAATACATGTCGAAATAACCAAGCTCAAATAACCATTAAAATAACAAAGCCAAAATAACCAAACCCAAATAACCAAGGCCTAAAACCCAAGGCCAAAAAAAACCAAGCACAAACAATCAAACCAAAATAATCATGGCTAAACATCCAAGTCTTAATAACCTAACCTAAATAACCAAGTCCAAATAAGCTATCCCAAGTTACCCTTCCCAAAATACAAATCCCAAATAAGGCCCAAATTACGAAACCTAAGTAACAAAACCTTAATAACTAGGCCTAAATAAACAAATCCAAATAACCTAGTCGAAATGAGTCCCAAAAACCAGTCCAAATAACCAAGCCCAAATAACAAAGCTCAAATAATCAGTTCAAAAAATTAAACTCAAATAACTAACTGAAAATAATCAAGCCGAAACACCATAAACCAAAACCCAACTCAAACGATCAAGCCCAGATAAACAATTCCAAATAACTAATTCTAAACAATCAAGCCCACATAATATAGCCCACGGTTGGGTGGGGTAGGGTTAGGTTAGGTTGGGTTAGGTTGAGTTAGGTTATATTGGGTTAGGTTTGGTTGGTTTAGGTAAGGTTTGGATATAGGTTGTGTTGTGTTAGGTTAAGTTATTTTAGTCTAGTTTAGGTTATTTTGGGTTAGGTTAGGTTGTGCTATGTTAGGTTGTGTTTTGTTGTTTAGGTTAGGTTTGTTAAGGTTTCGTGGTAATTTTGGTTGTTCTTCAGAATAGGATGAGTTAGATTAAGTCGGGTTAAGGTATGTTGGAACGGATTATTTGTGTGTGGTTATTTGTTTAATGGTATTTGTGTAAGGTTTTAGGGTAATTTATGTGTGTTTGGTTATGAGGGTTCATTTGGCTTGGGTTTTTTTGGATTAAGTTATTTAGGTTATGTGATTTTAGTTCCATTATTTCGGTTGTGTTTTTTGTGTTAAATGTTTAAGATATGTTATTTAATTTGAATTATATAGGTTGGTAAGTTTAGCTAGGAGTACTTGGATTAGGTTATTTGTGCTGGTGTTGTTAAATTTAGGTAATTTTAGGGTCGGTGATTTGGATTATTTTGATTGTAGTTGAAGTTATTTGGATATGTTATTTGTACTGTTTTTTTTTAAGTTGGTTATTATGACTATATATTTCAGAAAGTTAGGAAATTTACGTTAGGTTTTCTGTGTTCGGTTGTTATGACTAGCCTTTTCAAATATTTTTTTCGGTAAGTATATTTGGTATCGGTTTATTAGGTTAGGTTGTTTGGTTTGTGTGATTTGTGTATGATTTTTGTGGGATTTGTGTTAGGTTGTCATTTAATTGTTTTAGGTTGTTTGTGGGATTTGTGTTAGGTTATTTGTAAGCTGTTATTTTTATGAGATTTTAATTAAGATAGTCGAGATTTGTAGTTGGGTTAGTTTTTTTTTTTTTATGAGTCTATTTTTGCGGTAGTGATTTGGTTTGATTTTGTTTAGGTGTTTTGACTAAGGTGTTTTTAATTTTTTTACTAGGCTTTTTGGTTACGTTAGTTGTGCGAGATTATTTGGTTAAGGTAATTTAGGTTAGTAAATAATTAATTTTTGTTATATTTATTCAGTAAGATTACTTGACTTCAGTTACTTTGGCAGGTTTTTTGAGTGGGATTACACTTATTAGCTTGTCATTTGTCTGATACAATTTGTCTGAAGGCATTTGTCGGAAGTCGGGTTAGGACATGAATTGGGTTATTTTATTTCAGTTAGGTCAAATAGTTAGGGTTATTGTTTTTTTTTCTTTGGAACATATTTTGGATTTATTTGGGTTCCGTTATTTAGTTTTGACTGTTTGGGTTGAAAAAATATATAATGTGTTGTTTGTATTGACGTATTGGGTTGGGTTTCTGAGCAGCATGGTTTTGAGTTTTTATTTTCCATTACGGTTTTTTTGGGTTTGGTTTATGGTCAAGGAGAAATAAGTAATGAAAATGAATTACCGAGTGTGGTTTAATAATATCAAGATCTGTGACATGTGAAAAATTTTGCTATTTAAGAGTTAGCGGACCAGACGTGTGAGACGTACTGCAGCGTTGTAGGAAAAGTTTTTTTTTCTTGTGCAAATATTAAAAATGTTTCCAATGTGTTTATCTATGAAAAGAAGACACGCTTAAAAATGTGTCCCTATGGTTTAAAAATGCCGTCTGCTTATTAAAAACATGATTCCCGATCTCCTAAAAAGTGCTAAAAATGGCTTCTTCACGTTGCTGTAGCTGAGAAAACATCAACCGTAATCGTAAAACTAAGCCATGGAAATCTTTACAATCTTACCACAAAATTCACACAAATAAAACAACAGGGTCGTTACTTGAGGTCCCATTGAAAACCACATTCCACGAAAACACAGCACACTAGTTTAATACTTCGCGCTTAGAGGCGATGAGGTGTTTGAAGGGGCGTTTTGTGTTCGACTTATCGACTTCCCCGTTTCCGTGACCCAAACGTAAAGACAAAGCTACCGCCCACTAACAGCAATTTTCAATAGCAGAAGAGCATAGCGAAGGGAAAATATCGCATTGTCTCAACACCGTCAAGTTAAAAATATCTGAGAAAATGTACGTAGAAGAAGTGTAGCCTTACAGGTAGGCAACACGTGATACACAGGAGGTGTGAGCAACTCTGTTATCTACAGACTATGAACGACCGCACTTCAGTCCTGCGGCTGCGAGTAGAGGCGAGAGAATGTGCTGCACCACCACATTCCTTCAGGTACAGCCTGTGTTTCCTATCACATCTTGTGGCAGCAAAGTACGTGTCTATTACTTAACGTCGTTGTAGTTATGTTGACAAGCGGTGGATAATACATATTACCTGAGAGGGGAAAATGATGAGGGGTAAAAATGCTCACTTTACAATGAGTAGTCTGTAATTCTACTACAGATTAGAAATATCTACGTTCAAAATTTGGCACAGTGACAATTTCTTCCGCTTGAGCGCTGGTATCGTAAGACGTGTAGACTGACCAATCACAGAGTTTTCGCGAATTTTAAGTTACATGAAGTTGATCATTTAAAAGGCGGAATTGGTTTGTTTTTCCCTTAAAAAATTAAATGAAACGACATCTGTCTTTCCCAAGCCTAGTTTAATTTAACTTTGCTACGGGTTCGTATTTTATTAGACCCCCTTAGCGATAGCAGCGAAACTTGCGGCAGAAATTTTCCCTGTGCCAAACTCTCCCATAAGAAAAAACATTTTCTTTTCAACCTGGAGTAGAATTAACCCTATCACGAGTAGCATGTAGTGCGTGAAGTAAGTAAAGGGTTATTGAATTGCGAGTGTGTGCTGTATTACGCTACTGAAAGTTCGGAGCGACTTAAGCCTGCTGCTTGAAGTGGCTAGGACCATCTCTTCTTGCTCGGCTTCTAGTTTCTCGAGAGGGAAGACTTAGTAGTCAAGGACATTGTACGTAACTAAACTACATGTGCTTCTTACGTCTTGGTAGTCACTTATGATTAGTGTGTGGCTAGACTCACTGGGCGTATGTCTCAAGAAGATCTGTTTAGTTGCAGAACTAAGCCCGTCTCTGTGTGCCTGACCGTGGTAGCCTAGTACTTTGCCGAGCAGCAATCTACCAGTTGAATCTGTCACTTGGGAAACCACGTGTCAATTTTCTACCAAAATGAGTTTTGGATTTTATAATTTTGTACAGAGGAAAGTACACGTATTATTAAACCACATTAAGCATCATTTGCGAGTGTATCAAGGTACTGAAGTATGGGTTTTAGATGAGTGCTGTATTTCATCGACTACCTCTGTGCAAAAATTATAAAACAACTCGCTTACGTAGGAAATAAACTTACGTTGTTTCTCAAATGACTTATTCGATTGTGTGTAGGTGTGTGTGTGTGTGTGTGTGTGTGTGTGTGTGTGTGTGTGTCGTATTAAGGCTGGTACGTGACAAAAATACAAATTTTATATTTTAACGACAGAGTGTTAATTTTATAGACATTACTTGTGACTACATTTTCCACTTGTATACCTCTCATAGCCTTCCCATAGCAGCATGACAACGTCAAAATTTGCACGTTACGGAAACATAGAAATTACATAAACCAACTCTCTTAATTGAATGAAATAATTTACGCTGAAATAAGATCTTATGGACCGTATGTTAAAAAATTCCAAACACACATCAAAGTCCCCTAGTATATTTTAAAAATTGCCATAAGTGAAGAAAATTGTAATCGTTTTCAGAATATGTTTAGAAATTCAAAGGGATTTCATTGTTCATTTAGAAATATTTTAGCATATGGCCTATAATATCTCACTTCAGTGAAAATTATTTCATTCGAGTAGGTATTGCTATATTCCCGTAATTTGCAAATGTATATTTTGTCATGCTGCTATGGGAAGACTATGAGAGCTAGGAAATGTTTAAAAGTGGAAAATGTAGTCGCAAGTAACGTATACAAAACGAACACTATGCCGTACAAATACAAAATTGTGTGTTTCTACCACGTGAACGTTCTTAAGGGCCCTGTCTGCACCTAGATTGTATCATGCAGTTTAAATGATGACTCAGTGTTTAATAAATTACTTTTCTACGCATTCTAGTGACTTGCAATAAGAGTTTATTTTAAGTTTCTTAGCTTGTACTGCTAAGAAAAACTACATTTAATACACTACCTCGTGTCTTGCACATCTGACAGTATGGTTTTGTAATCTGACAGTTGAAAGGAATTATATGTTAAATTATTACACTGTATTTAATATATGCTTCAGTATAATGTATCAAATATACATATATGCCATCGCTGACTTTATTATTCACCTCGTTGCTGCCTACAACGCTGTAAGGATCGCTTACACGTTTTTAATACCCAGTTACAATTCCAATTTTTTGTGTACACGTACAAAAATGTTAAAAACGTTACAGGAATTTCTTGGAAATATGGAAACATGCCTGTATATTTACAAACATTTTGTACACATGTATTTACAAATAATAATTTGTGCATTTGCAAATAAATTACTGTACATAATACAACAATCGTTTGAAGCGTAACAAAAATAATATTTTGTCAACAAGGTTTTTAAAAAAATGTAACATAACTAAATATTTTGTAAAATATAAAAAGGCAGTTGCAGGTTATTTAGTTTCACGTCAAACACTAAAAATGTATCCCTCTTGTCCCCACAGGTATTTGGAACATTTAGACCACTTTGATGACCTGCGAAATCATTTTTGTAGTGACTAGACTGATACATGTTTTGGCATTAATTTACACAGTTTAGCTTGTGCATATGTCAATACTCTACAGTGACTAGATACTACTTGTGCGAAGTAAATCTTGCACCTAGCGAACTCTAGCGAGTAGACGAGGAACAATTTCAAGCTTATCGCTTAAAGCTGAGTAACAATAGACACAAGCATATACACAGTAAAAAACACAAGAGTTCACCTGCACGTACTTCGCTATGACTAACTACAACTCTTAAAAAAAAAAGCTACGTGGTCACCACAAAAATATTGTGTCATTTTGTACTTCACCAAATTATTTTGTGTTGTCCACAAACATTTTTTGCTGCCCCCAGTTAAGTTTTGCAATGTATACAAAAATTGTAACCATTACAAAAAAATTTTGTGACCACCGCAAAACAGTTCCTTCTGTGAATGTTACACAGAGATAAGCATTTACAAAAGGCAAGTTTAGTAATAAGAAAGATGTACTTGGTTCAATTTTACTTAATTATTGTGTAAAATATTTGGCCAATAAAATGCTTTGAAAGCGACAGTACGTTATCACACGAGAGAGACAATCAATAGAGAATAATAAAAAATTGTGTTGTACTTGGTGGTACAGAAAAAATGGCGTCTTTCTTTGATTATGAAACATTTTTTGATGAGAGATAATTACCTCCATAGAAACTAAAATAATACTGTATTAATAATCTTCATTAAAAATGCTATAATACTGTTAAAAATGTAAACATTATATTTTATTTTTCATGTCGCAAACTGTATGAACACGAATTTCTTCACAAATTGATACGCAAACTCCTACACTCTTATTACTAAGCTTATTACTATTGTAACAAGTCCTCGGTTCTTGCGACTATGTTTACAATATTCTAACCACAGTAACTGTGCATATGTTAAGTTAATTTTAATTGTAGCCTAGACTTTAGCGGAACTTTTAATTCAAACCGTTTGATTTTGCTGTATAGTGGTATTGCCGGAGTAGTACAGAATATGTTTTCATACTGTCAGGGATTGTTGTCCAGACGAAAGGTACACTTGAAATCATTTCTAAACAATTATACAACTTTTTAAAGATTCGAAGTTCGTAATAACATTATAAAAATATTGATAGCTTAATTATATTTCTTCTTTGTATATTATATTTTATTTCCTGTATTTTTTTTAACAAACAGCTATCTTGAAAAATATAAAAATAATCTTTTACTAAAACAAAATTTCAGTAAGCTACTGGAAACAATATTGATTATAACATGAGGTTGAATTTGTAAAGGCCTAAGAACAGGAGAAGGCAGATTCCCTCGTCTTCACCATTCAAAAATGTGTAAATAAACAGCAAGGACGAATCTCATAAACACATGTTATGAAGTCATCTCATGAAGTACTGCGCACTCAAAAGTTGGTAAGCCTACTAAAAATATCACTTTTTGGAAGTACTACACACATTGAATAAAGTGGTGCCCTGAGTATGATGATAAATTGTGATCAGATCAGTGTCTGTCACAATCTTCAAAGTTCTCTCTTTTGTAGCAAATAAGTGAAAACAATTGTGACCGCAAAATTATGTTTTATGAATTGTAGTAATTGGAAGAGTAAGTAGGAATGAATAAGTTCTCAGCGAATAGGTATGTCAAGATTAACTAGGGAGAT
The DNA here is from genome assembly GCA_003012365.1 of Medauroidea extradentata. Taxonomy (NCBI): domain Eukaryota; kingdom Metazoa; phylum Arthropoda; class Insecta; order Phasmatodea; family Phasmatidae; genus Medauroidea; species Medauroidea extradentata. Next base: position 94,626 of record PNEQ01027038.1, read on the forward strand.
CATATTTGTCGTATCCTTGTACTCAGGTGCTATATACCACACAGGTCATGCTTGAACTTTTCAAGATCTCCCTAATAGGTATCAACAACTAATAAATGCACTTTCTAGTATTTATTGTTAATCGTATGACAATGTGACTGTCAAATAGTGATGTGATGAAACTTACAGCAATAATTCACCGTAAAATGTGCTCATGTTACACTGAATCGCCCAATTCTAAGGATTTACGCATCTAATCTGCAGTTAAGTATTTGGAACGCCTGGAGGTAAGCAACTTTCAACACTCTCAAGTCGACAGGGTAGCGTAAATCAGGGGAACACAAGCTCTCATTGTACTTGGAGCAAATTAGACTTTCATAAATAACAACACTACGAAGTCATATTACTCTAATGCCCCGACACTCCTATTGTATATTTTCTGTGGTATTTCACATGTACGTTTCAGCACCAATATTTTTCTTACGGAGTCCCCTTGGGACACAGTTGTGTGAAGGAATTCAAAGTAAAATGTTTAAATCAGTATACAACATTTGGTACTTGTTTTTACTCAGTTATACAACACACATTAGTGCAATATTTCGTAACTGCTCTTCATTGCTAACACTGCGCAGACGAATTTAAGTAGATAACTATTTAATTATTTGCCATATATGTCCTGAGATCTTTTCGCTTTAAGCAGATTGAATATAAAAATAAAATATTATTGGTGTTTGATCACTACGAATGTTGTGTATGGAGAGTCGAGTCGTTATGCTTTAACTTTTTCCTCTTCTACGCACGACTAGAAAAACACATTTTTATATCTTGTGCCGAATTTGTAATATGACATTTTTTGGTAAAATTACCACTATACCAAGACTAAAATTACATTACCTTTATGTAACTGAGGGTTTTCTGTGACTCGTCAATATTCGCTGTCAGTTGCGTATATCAAGCAAAGTATTTCAATTTGCCGTTCTCACCCATTGCAAAAATCATTCAAAGTTCACCAAAAATACCAATTATCAAAGCAACCATCCCGATATTTTAATGGATTAAATATGAAGCCTACTCTAAAAAACATTTTTTTCCTTTTCACCACGTTCTAAGTGGAATTAAAAATACTTAAACATTTTTTTGTTCTGGTATTAACATTATGTATAAAAAGGGCTCACCACGTGATAAAATTATGGTAGTTATAAAATTTTAGCATACATTTTATATGTTTGATAGTATTCCCTATTGTATACCTGTGTATTACAACGCTGGCTATCATTTAGTACTTTGTAAATTCACATTAATGTGAGCCTCAGGCTTAAATATTACAAGGAAATAAAAATCTGTACCCTGTGTTCATTGCCGACATAATTTCTTTACGAAATATAAATTTCAAACTTACAATTTGTGTGTTATCTACCACAGTTCCTCAACTTCGTTGTACTAAGTATTTTGTTTTATATTGTTATACGAGTATTAGATATAATTCGATGAGAAATATTTTCTTAAAAATTGATTCCCTGTTTAAACTCGGTGACTAAGCTTTAGTAGGCACATACCTCAATATTATCGTGTATCACACAGGTAATAATTTGTTTATATCAGCTTGATTATAACATTTCCTGCATAAGTACATTCTAGTACATATTACCGTTTCCCTGCAAGGTAGAAACATCACGAATTATCATGCGGTCCATATAGGGTAAAGCGGTAAACCTATCCTACTTCGTGTTTCTAAGGCTTCAAACTTCATTCTTTACGAGAAATATGACAAACGTATTATGATCTTTTGTGTGGTACATTGGGATATATAAATTGCAGAAACTGCACATGCCTGTTCTATGTTGGTGATATAGTGAATTCGGTGTGAATAGAGCCTTCTCAATTTTGTGAACTCCGCGCAACGCTGTTTATCACGATATTAAGATATATCACGGTATATGCTCGGTTTTCCCTATACACCACAACATAGCTATGGTTGGTGCAAAGACAGCGCCCTTGAAAACCGATTCATACTGAATAATAATTTAAAGATATTATTAATTGAGAATTCATACTTGATTTATCCTGAACCGGCTATACACGTGACCATTGATGCGAGTACAATTTACTCTCCTTAAGTATCGTTACTGTGGTCCCTTGAGAGGGCTGCTCCTACCAACATAGCGGACTAAAAACAAAATTTAGTTGGTGCACCAGGTCAGTGCTTGTGGGAAAGTCAAAAACATAAATAATAATTGAAGTAAATATAAACAGCCAATGAAATGCCTGGTACTTCTAAGAGACTTTTTAACTACCGCTACTTTGTGACAATAAGGAATGACTTTGTGCCACCTAAAATGTTTATTTTGCAGACGTTTAGTGACGTATTTCAAAATGTAAACAGACTGATTAAATGTATCGTTTTTAGTATTTACATAGAGTCACTCAACAGCGTAAAAATAAAACAAATTAAAAACATAATGTCACCACTGTTGTCACAAAACAACCCCTGGTAATATGTTGGAAACAATGGTTTCGTTCTTTAAATTTGTAAGTGTTGAAAATGTTGAATTTGTTGTAGGAAACCGTGTTGTATTCTTGTCAGTGTTACCAAATACAAAGATGATATAATAACCGTTCTCTTTCTAAAAACATTCCTTAGTGCTAAGTTGTAATTACTTGTAGTTTCCTGGAGCAACATATTTCCTGCTCCTACCTTTACATGAAGTGTAGCTGTCAAAACATGGCCGTCTGACCTGAGTTACTGTACATTTTACTGGTATACGCATAGCTTCAGTAAGTGTATACATTTCTGGAGACACTTATTGTTTACATTGTGTGATGTCGGTCGCAAGGCAAGTCATTCGTAAAATGGTCATCTCAGATGCATTTCAAAACTAAAAATTGTTTACAAACAAACATGTAACACACATAAATATATGTGCCCACAGAAGTGTCAAATTTTAACGTAAGTTGAACATAGTATTCCTATTGTGAATTTGTAGCTGTTCCAACCTGGATCTGAAACTCTTGGAAATTCCATGGACTGAAAAACTAATTTAAATATCAGGTTGTAGTTTTGCTTTCTTGAATGTATTGTTTGGGTTTGCGGCGACCCGCCGAGGAGACGCACTTTCGCTTTGTCGGCTGTACAGTCTACCCCACAAACATTGACCCACGCGGCTTGTATACTCGTGTGTAGTCTGTGGTGCGTCAACATTGGTGTTTAGTTCAGTGTGATTCTGCGATGCTAATGTCACTTCTCTATTGCCCGCTCACTCAGCAAGACTGTTTAGCGAGTATTGTACGTATGTATAGCCTAGATATAAAGCGACACTTGCCTGCCGGCGTGCACTCGTTATTGTAACGGACTGTACGAGCAGTTATTCCACACGAGTGAGTCTTCTATGTCGCCGCCCCTGTAGACTCGTCTGTCTGCTGGGATAATTCTCGTGACGACACAAAGCCCTTCTAGGACTGGACGGTCACTTGACGTTGTGGATGGGGGAGGGGGGGAATACTTGATATGATGGCTGGCAGCGGGGTTGTCTTTGAAGGGCCGCGCGGTCCCTGGGGCAGTATATATCACTGTGCTCAGGTTCTCTCGCGGCCCGACGTCATTTGTCGACTAGACATTCTGCTCTGCGCAGAACAACGTGACATGTGTTCTTCGCTCTTCATAACTGCAACACACATTCTTGCCTTTATATACCACCGTACCATAACACAGGCCTACGAGTATTAACACTAATAACAGTGTTACAGGCCGTTCACGTTAAGGGCATGGGCCCGAGTTTCTTGACATTTAATGTCAATAATTTTTTAAAACATAAATGGGAGCCGATATCGTAAAATCGCTTCGTAACTTTGTTATGACTGATTTAAACAGCATACTCTAATTTTGTCAAATCAGAAGACTACAAAATAGTTGCTAATTAATTAATTAACGAAATTTTGTCTCGAAAAATTACATTTCATAGTAAAACCAATTTGCAAAAAAAGTTACGAAGCAATTTTACGATATCGACTCTCGTATGGATTTTAAAAAAATAGTCATTTCGTAAGCCGAGAAACTCGGGCCCAGGCCCTTAAAGTGAGCACTGCATTAAATTTTCTTTCGGCCGTTGTGCTGCGGTCTTTACTATTTTAAATATGACACCGTCCATGTAAGTAAAAACCAGTGTAACTATGTCTACACACGCTGTTGTTCCAATAAAGCATATTTGTAATTAATCACAACTTCTGCTGAGTGCTGAGTTTATAGTGAACAGACTATACGAACGAGCCCGCTTGGCTCAGGTCAATGGCTCCGTGCAGCCGACAGCCTCCCTGCCCCCGAGGTAAGTTGATTCAGCGGTCGACTTTGGTGGAAGGGGTTCTGGATTCGATTCCCAGGTCTGCGTGGGCGTAAAATTAGTGTTCGTACGTTCGAGTCGTTCAGTGGTCATCGTCACAGGAATATGTCACAACTGGGGAACTGACAATAGTAATGTTGTAAAAGGGAGGGGAGAGGGAATGTTTGGCTCGTTGTAGATGTTACAACCTCGCCTAGAAGCCTAACATTTCTCTAAATTAAAAAAGTGGTTAGAGCTCTTAGTTGATGTGCCAAGGGTTCTGGGTTAGATTACTGGCCGGGGGAGGTGGAAATTGAATGTTACCTCCCCCCCCCCCGGCTTCAGGAATAGTTACTGTGTTTATCGTTTCACCTCCGCAGTACTTACAGCTGTTACTTTCGGTAGGTAATTCCTCAGAGAATACTTATTTAGTACATTCATGGTGAAGTGGCGTAACTAGGTCTGCCAAAAATATAAACATTGTCTACATGACAGGTATGGTATTTATATTCCTCTCATTTTGTTTCTAAACGATGCATCGTAGACTTTTCAACAAGGGGAACTTTTTTCTTAACTGAGATCTCTTGTTTATACAATACGAAATTGTAAAACATTCTTTTGAACAACAAAGAAGTACAACAACAGGGTGACCACCCCTATTACTATCACTAAGGGACCTACGCTTACTAGCGTTTTTTGTTTGTTTCATCGTCCTCGACGCACCCCTTTAGTTTGTACCTATAATTACAAAAAAAATCCCGTATAATTCTACCTTGTTCACGATAAGGAATCGCTTCCCGAAGTTTGTTCCCTTGTTTTAGAAATATCAGGTATGCGCTACATGTATACTGCAATTTCCAAATTAACAAGTACCAGACAGAAACAAATTGTGTGAACAATAAAATAACCAACAAATATTTATAAATCGTCGCCCTATCACGAAAAGCCTACAGCCAATTAAGTCGAATTGGTTTTCAGAATCTGGTGTCGTTTAAATTTTTGTAAACGACGTACATTGTTAAAAATTCATAATCAGACATATGTCCATGTACAGTTTGTACTATTCTGATATAAGTTATGTTTTCAGCAATGTGTAATTCTTTCAGTCTGCCCGAAATCATTAATAACCTATGTTAATTTTTAGAAGAAATAATATAGGTATAACATAGATTGTTTTAGTTTTATTTAGGGAATATAATTTAGGTATTTAACAGTATTGCTAATATTCGTTTCGGTGGGGTCCCCCCTCCCTTCCTTGTTGCTCTTCGTAATAATATCTTTCAAATATTCTTGTAATAGGAGTGAATGATTCTGTTCGTCTATTCACAATGTAATATTGTATGTATATAGCATATACGGTTCCACGAAGGCGCAGCCAGCCCACTTCCTGTAACATGGCTTGACAGTGTGACCGCTCTCTATAGCTAGACAGTACTGCCAACTTCGCAGTAGTGTGGTGCTCAGTTTAGATTCCACATTTGACTGTCTTCTCTCTTTGTCTGACAAACTCATGGCGGCCACGTCTAACAACTTTGGTGGAGCGCGAACGTGCCGCAGCTGCTAGCCACAGAGCTGGACCTTACACAACCTCTGCTATAAGCTGTTCACAGCTAATATATCCTTGTAGCACGCCTGGTTCAACATTACTTGTATCCTCCATATATATCCTACCCACAGATGTACACTTCAGGTCGTGTTGCAATAAACTGTGTTAGCTACATCACACTAACCTAAACTTCCGTGTAATATATGAAGACTGCCACTTTCCTCGCACAAACATAATATCTGGTTGAGCTATTGCTTCACCGTGAGTCTGTAGCTTACTCTGTACGCGTATGGTAAGTAACTAAGGATTGTTATGGCTTTGTGGTCGGTTCCTATTTGCTACAGTTGCATATAATAATATAAGGACTAAGTTATTAATTTACGTAGCCGCTGGTCAAGTCGAGACTCTATTGCTTTACAGATACAGCCAAGACTCGGCCGCGAAAAAATTTTTGCACCATTTAATTTCAATGCCTTACGTCCACATCGGCATCTCTGTTTCGTGGTTAATGACTAGAGCCATGATTTTATGGCGAAAAGAATTTTGCAACATTTGGTTTCGATGCGTCATGTGCACACCTGCAACTCTGCTACATCGTGTGTGGTTGGATGATTTTACTCTCACTGGCCTTGGCAAATTATAGACTTACAGATTCACAATAATCTTATTCTGATTGGTGCAGTCAAATGAGAAACATGTATGAACAAAGACATGCTGCCAATAACCTTGAAACAGAACTGCCGATGTGCACGTGTCACTGAAACAAAGTGGGGCAAAAATATTTTCGCGACAAAATCGTGGACCTATTAATGACACGTGTCTGTGTTTGTTCAGACACGTCTCTCATGACTGCGCCAATCAGAATAAGGTTATTGTGACACCATACGTCTGTGGTTTGTCAGTAGAACTCCAAGACTATTGAGAGTTAAAACATCGAATCACTGTCCATGTAGCTGAACTGCACATGTGGACATAAGATACTGAAACCAAGAGGTTTTGTTATAAAATCAATGCAAATACTAAGAGTAAGCTTGTGAAATATAACTTAGCGGTATGAAGTGAAGCTAACACATATTTTGACATTATTTTGTCTATTTATTGTATATTATTATTTTAACGTGTTTGAATTAATTTTTATGTATCTATCGTCATGCTGTTTTTTTATTTTCGCCATGCAACGAAAATATGTTCTCCAAAGAGAAATTTTTTCCAAAATTTGTATGTTGGCAGCGTACATTCGTACCAAGAATTCTGAGGATTATGATTTGAATATCTGTTATGGTAATGAAGTTATAAATGAAAGTATCAATACTAAATTCTTAGGCCTGCAATTAGATAACTATTTGAATGGCGATACACATACAGAGGCCATTATCCCTAAATTTAATTCTGCATGCTTTTCGCTACGTACCTTAGCAAATATATTGAATACAACAACGCTTGTACAAGTTTATTATGCATATTTTCACTCAATCATGGCTTATGGTATAATCTTTTGGGCAACATCCTCATCTAATTTAACTGTCTTCAAAATTCAAAAAAGAGCCATCAAAATCATATCAGGTGCAAAAAAAATTAGATTCATGTCGTTTCCTTTTTAAAAAACTGAATATTCTAACTTTTGCCTCTCAGTATATTTTTTCCTTAATCAACTTTATTGTACAAAATATAGATTGTTTTCAAAAAAATTTAGGTATTCATGAACATAACACCAGAATAAAAAGTCAATCTTCATTTACCTTGCAGCAGGCTCAGTATTTGTATTAATGATGTACTGGGATTAAGTTGTTTGGTAAGTTACCAAATTATATCAAAGAATTAAGTTATGCAAAACCCAAACAATTTAAGATAAAATTGAAGCAAATATTACTTTCACACTCCTTCTATTCAGTGGATGAATTCCTAAATATGAAGTGGATGTATTCGTATAATTTTATGTACCTACTACATTGTCAATATGAGTTCTGTAATTTATGTAAATACTTAATTGTATCTGAGTTTGCACTGTCTCGCTGGTTTTCTGTGGGTAAAAATATTATTCTTTTCATGTTTGTTTGTATGCATTGTATTTTACCTTGCTTTGTATGCATTGTATTTTGGTCTTTGTATGTTTATGTATTTGCACAACTCTGACAACTTATATATCCCTGGATCACTTGATCTACTGGGGATCAACAGAAGACAAATAAAAAAAATAAAATTAATAAATTGTAGGGTGCTGTTCTCTGGTGGTTTGATGTGATAACACAATTATATTTCTCGCCGAAGCACCAAGCTGTCCGGTATTGGTTTATATTGTATCTGATAAAATCGTGGCTCTAGTTGTAAAGATAACCCTACAATAAAACACAGAGTAAAAATATGTTGTCAACAAACATATAAAATACAGATTATTATTACGGAAAGGAACATAGTCGCATCTAGTACGACGATACGGAAAATAAATGGAGCAAAAGAAACACAAATTAATTCCATAATGAAACACAGTCGTTGTATGGTGAAAGACGACACAAAATACAACAGAAGAAAATAAAATAAAACGACGAAATATGATGTATGAAGAATGCAAATAAAGGACAAAGACAGCAATGACAACACAAATGACAAGAGACACGAATGTATACGAACACAGACGACACACCGGAGATAACAAGAAGTTACCAGTATAACTGATAAGCCTACTTTCCTCGACGTGGGTGCAAATCAACCCTGAAAGTCAAAACCGTTTATGTAATCCAGGAATATTAAATGATAAAATAGATTTTGTCGTATGATATACGAAAAATTCTCAAGATATGTCATCTTTCTAGATAATATGCGAGTAACCAGTTTAATGAAATGGGGAAATTATTTTTCTAAGATGTCTTTCTATCAAGAAGATAAAAACAACTAGCAGCGATTTTAAAAATATTACAGAACGATGAACGAAATATACAAAAGTTAAGTCAGGTTTGTATGCAATATATGTGTGCCAAGATTAATGAAAGAATTAAATAAATATATATATATATATATCCTAAGATATGTATTACTATACTAAAAATATAAAGATAGCCGTCATTTTGAAAATTTTTACACAGGATAAACGAAATAACAAAGGTCAAGTAAGCTTTGTATGTATTATAGACTACGTGTACCTACCAAGTTTGACGAAATTCTGAAAAACACTTTCCAAAATATGTAATACTATGTTAAAAATATAAAAATGGCCACCATGTCCAAATATGAACACAGAATGAACGAAAAAAAAAGTAGTGACAGATTTTTAAGTAGTGTATGTAAACCGATTTCGGGGAATTTCTGAATTATGTATCCTAAGATATAAATACTATGCTGAAAATATAAAAATTACCGCCATTTTTAAACTGTAAACACGGGATGAGCGAAATACAAAAAAAGTAATGTCAGATTTGTATATAGTGTATGTGTACTAAGTTTAACTAAATTTTTAAGAAATTTTACTTAGATATATAATACTATACTAAAAATATAAAAAATACCACCGTTATTAATTATAAACATAGGCAAAACGAAATACACAACAGCCAAGTCAGCTTTAAATGTACTTACTGTACGTGTTCAAATATGGGTGAAATTCTGAAAAATATTTCTAAGGTATTTGACGCTATGCTAAAAATATATCAATTTGGCGCTTTTTGAACGTACGAACCGAATGATAAATGAAATACAGAAAAGTCAAGTCAGATTTGTATGTAGTATATGTGTACCAAGTTTGGTGACTTTTGATAAATATGTCATAAGTAAAGTGATACTATGCTAAAATTATATAAAATTGTCCACCATTTTGTAAATATGAACACAGCATGAAGTAAATATACAATATTCAAGTCGGCTTTGTATATAGTATATGTGTGACAAGTTTGGTGACGTTCTGATAAATATATCCTAAGATACGTGATACTATGATAAAATTATAAAAATGGCCACCATTTTGAAAATTTCAACATAGCATGAATTAAATAGACAATATTCAAAAGTCAGCTTTGTATGCAGTATACGTGTACCAAGTTTGGAGATGTTCTGAAATATACTTCCTTAAGTATGTGATACCAACAATATTGACCACCGTTTTGAAACTATGCACGCATAATGAACGAAATACGTAAAAGTAACGTCAACTTTGTATGTAGTACATGTGTACCAAGTTTGATGAAATTATAAATTACGGTTCCTTAGATATCTAGTTTGACGAAAAATATTAACATGGCTGTTATTCTGAAAATATGAAAATGGCGTTAACGAAATATGTGAAAGTCAAGTCAGGTTATAAAGTTCTATATGTGTACAAAGTTTTTTTTTTTTTTTTTTTTTTTTAACGATGACTTGCAAAGAGGCGGAGCTTCAGTCAGGTGTGGGAAACAATTCCTATCTCCATCGATACCGCAGCCGAACATAACCTTCATTTAGCTGTTTGGCTTTGTAATATGGCACACTTTTTTTTTCGAACATCCTGTATAACAACCACGGCCGTAGAAGAACAGGTCTGGACACTCGCCTGGAAACTTGACCCCCTTGTTGTTTGGCTGTAGTTCACCAAGTTACCGAGAATATTGTGTTTTATTGGCGCTGATGTTAGGGCGGTCGGACTAAACTCCGCCCACTTCCTTTCCACTACGATAAACAATTTATCAAAACGTATTTTTTATCAATTTATGAAATACTTTCTTCGCTCACAAATTTAAGAAAAGGCTCCAGCAATCTTTATTTACTTTATAAATTTAACAATAGAAAAAAGTGGACGGAGTTTGAATCCGACCGCCCGGAAAACTGCGCCAAAAAGTACGACATTCTCGGTAGCTAGACGAACTACAGCCAAACAACAAGGGGTCAAGCAATATACTTTGTTAGACAGGCGAGTGTCCAGACCTGTTCTTTTACGACCGTGATAACAACTTAAGAGTTTGCTGGCTGTATGAAATATTTAACGTAGTCAGAAATTAATAAATAAGTAAAAATTGTATCAATATACTTGAAGTAACCCAAATATAGTGTAAATTATTTGTAGAATCTTTATATTCGACTTTTTTATCTCTTTTGTATTCTCTGAGCACCCTTCGAGAAACTTATATTGCTAGTTCTATGCCTGCCTATAACAGCATAGGATAAAATTTCTTACAGACGACATTTACGAACTTCGGTTTGTGGTGGAACATTCGCTGTCGTCTTGGGTTTATTTGACGGTTGTTATATATATGGTTTCCGATTAATTATTATATATTTGTTCGCGATAGGGCGTAAAATTTACTTGTCGGATATTTTAAAATAACGATATTTTAATTCTTTGACGAACTTAGCGTGCACAATTACACAAATGGAAAACATTTAAATTTAACTTAGGCAGTCGTACAAGCCAAGTCAGCTCAAGTACTCAATCAGTGGTTGTTTTAACTGTGCAACACATCACATTATATGCCTTACCAAGACAAGGTGTGTACAAAACAAGCCGGAAACCAAAGTCAGAGTAAAATTTAAAACATATAACATAACGACAGATGTTTAAGTTTAATATAAATAAGAAAGTTAGGTTACAATAAGAATAACTTCAAGGACAAAGTATCTATTAGTTCGTTGGAAGTAATTATGCCACAATACGTGGTACAAGATATCGCATGGATATTCTGACCTCTTGGAAGCCTCAGACTGCTAATCCACGGATGAACCATGAAATGAAACGTGATTCAGCCGGGAAGGCAATGCGAGGTCATTCCCGCCTCAACTATTCACCTTCTCTTCACAGATGACGTGATTGATAACAGAACGGGGCCAATGACACTCAGCTCTCGCTGTATAAGACGTGACTGCAGTCCATCATTCTTCCTCAAGTCTGTACTCGCAATGTTACTAGTGACCTCACTGATCGCCTGTCCTTTGAGAATGTAATGTGGGAACAAGGGACACACAATGGTCGTTTGTTGGATTTAATTTCAGCACTTTTATTTAAATACTCAAATATTTTATAATACTTTTGTATAGGAGCATTTATAGTCTGCAACAACAATATTTACGAAGAATCCAGTTCGGTATGTCGGTTTCAATGGCGTACGTAAAACAGTAACAAGCAAATTTTACATTTACGAGCTATTATCCAAAAACTATAAGAAATGGAAAAATTTCACGAGAGCAAAGTTTAGTCACTATTTATGTCTGGGAAAAAATGGTACAAACACAAAAATAAAAAATGACGATGAAAATTGCTCTCATTGGCTCAGTCAAATATGTGACACCTCTTAACAAAGGCACGCTGCCAATTACCATGAAGCACAGCTGCAGATGTGCACGTAAGACAATGAGACAAGTTGTTGCACAATTATTTCACCAAAAATCAATGACTATGTATTTTTAAGCACTGCGATAAGTAGTGTATACTTATTGTTCATGTTGAAAATATCCGTAAGAAAATTGAATTATTTCATACCTGCACTATTACAAAAGAACTTTTGCAATAATTTCCAAACAATAATTTTGAAAGTATATATTATTTTTAAATCTATACATGTCGTTGTACGTTAGTAGTCATTTGGCGTAATTATTTTTCATAGTTAAATTGCTTAATTGGGTTTTTTTAAGTTTCTTTCGGAAGCCGGAAAATGCTCGTACAGGATACTGAACGTTACATAGCGATGAGCAACGTACTATTATCTTTATTTTTACGCCATAAATTCAAGGTCACTGGTGAAGGTCACACACAGGAAAACTGCGGTTCAGTAGAGAATATTGCTCATAGAGGCGACGAGACATCCGGGTGACAGCACAATATGTACTCTCTTAGTTTGTTTGTAGCCTTATAACCACACATTATAATAGCTACCGTACAGGTCAAGTTATTGTTCACAAACATAAATACTTCACTGCATCTAAGGTATTTTGAGTAGTTTTTATTACTTCCTAATATCAAGAAACTGATTTCGTTATCATGGATATTACTCCTTTATTTAACAAAATCAAAAATATTTGTAGCTTGTGTTGACTATATTGTAAAGTCACGTCAGCAGATTTTAACTGAACTATGTTTTTGTAGCTACCGTCTTGATTAGGTGCCATTTTCAAACTTGCTAATTAAATTCAGTTATTGATTCTTTATTTCATGGACTAAAGTGAAGAAACAAAACGTAAATTTAAGTGTGTTTTATGGACAGTGAGACATTCTACCTGCATTCGTCAGCAAAACAAATACATGTATAAACTTCGTTACATGTTTATCTAATACGAAGTTAACGAATATAATCTTCGTAGTAACACATGCCACTGAAATATACGCCTTTATCCTTTACTTATGCTGCAAGTAAATGATTGTGTCAGAGGTTAAATCAAACACGTTTTACATTAGAACACGCTTACACGAATGAATTTTAACTGTTTTAAATAACTATATTTTTTTCCCAATTATAGAAAATGATGTCACTTATTTTCAGTATATCGTAATCAGCACTTATTACTTCTGTGAAAAACATTAAACATTTAACTATTATAAAGTCTCTCCTTATTTATTACATGGCCTACTAAACCGGTTACAATTCCTATAAGAAATAAGTTATTTATGCCGCATATAATTACACCAGAGCAACTACACTAGTTGATTTATATGCTCAGCATCCAGAATAACGTAACATCAGATTTTATTTAAGATTTGTTTGTTTGTAAGTGTATCACTTGGATGAAACGAAGATATTGTCGTAAAGAAAGTCGAGATACTGTTTATATGCACGTGTGGATACGAGGGCATATCACATCATTACTATTACCATCAAAAGTTATTACAACCGCTCTTACGAGAAGGAAATAACAAATGCATTTGTTTGTGTGAGCTGCAATACATTGTCTCTGCTACTTGCGATAGTCTAGGACTTATTAATATTTACATCAGAAGCATAACGTCTATTTCCAGTTTGCTAACTGTGGATATACATCTTTGAAACCCTGATCGTAATAGAACCTTCCTATACTCAGTGCCCTTGTACAATTCAGCACTCCGCAGTATACTGCCTTCTGATTTAAGCATATAAAATGCATTTCCTGATCTCACAGAAAAAAATTTTTTAACTTTTACGAACAATGTCTTTGGAAATCAAGTTGCGAAAGAAACTCATTGTAAAAAATACAACGTATACGTTTGTAAAATTGCAAGGTATGGCCTCGTACACAACTTTCATTAACGAAAAAAATAATTTTTAAATACCAATTATAGCACTTATTAAATTTATTAAATAACTTTTAAATAAATAAATTTTACACGAAATTATTATGAAAAAAATAATTGAAACACTCTGTTGCGTCATATTTACAAAAAAAAAAACTTCTGTGTTTTCTAAAAGTAATAGTTTACTGGCTATTTCATTGTAACATCACAGATATGTCATTCAAAATTGTTTATTTTTTTACTTGATATACATTGTTTATTCAGTGTTTAGGAATTAGACGATTCATTGAGCTCTGTATCAGTGGTACATATAATTATCTCGGCAATCAACATGTAGGCCAGATTAAATTAATTAATGAGTTTCATAACCTTCCAAGTTGGGGTAATAACAGACAGTTGTACTAAACGGCATAAATAATATAATATAATAATATATAATATAACGTCTTTATTAATAATGTGGCGAAGTTAAGGCATTTTACCTTTTCTTACACTTAACCACTTAAATTACATACACTTTTGAATATAATTAAACATTATGTGCTTACAACTAATAACAAGTAGAATTTTTGTTTAACAATTTTTTTAATTTAAATGAAATTAGAGGTTTTATCATGTGAACTTAAAAATTAGCTAAACCCTAATTACAAAAAAAATTAAAACACTGAAAAAAAATACATCACAGATAAAATACTCATTCCCTCGAATAGGGCTACAAAGATTCCAGCTATTCATAATTAATGGATCACTCTAACACGTTAATTAATAATTACATGAGGAAGTTTT